>PKMM01027923.1:531438-552473 GCA_002933915.1 Eutrema heterophyllum | reverse complement strand
CTGTCGGCCTGTCGGTGAAGATCGAGGACAGCTTCTCCGACTGTGAACCGCAGTCGGCTTGCCAGAGATCTCCGGTTTAGTTTGGTTCTTTTTGCCCGGTTCTAACTTTGTAAACCAATACCAATTGGTCTGGGTTGATGGACATAATATATATTATAAAAAAAAAAATTACCGTAGCTATACAGTTTGTTTTATAGTGTATACATTATTTTTGTTAATATTTTTTTCTGAAAAGCCAGGATTAGTTACAAATTTTTTTGTGGCGGTTCTTTTCAAATTTGTTAGAAATGGTGTTGTGATAATTAGTTACAATTTACCACAATTATTTTGTATTAATTTGTGACAAATTTACCAGAATTGTTTTCTGGATAACTCGTAACTAATTTACCAGAAAATATCGTTATGGTATTCCGTGGCAAAAATACCAGAAATTGCCACAAAATTCTGTTTGTGACGATCATATAGCCACAAATTAATTTTGTGACAATTCGTGGCGAATGCCTATATTATCACGGATTTTAGGTGTTTACCACAAAATTATTTGTGACAATAGACAATTATTATAGTGTGATTATTATTTTAAAATATATAATATTAAAAACAATTAAGAAATTAAATAGTAAATAACATCTTTAATGATAAATAAATATTTTCCATATTCTCATAAATAATTTTAAAAGACAATTATATTATTTCTTATTTCAATTATTTTTTCTTATTTATAATGACATAATATGTAATAACTTACAAAACAAAATTAATTGTCAATAATGTCATTCTTAAATAATATTATAGAGATATCGATTGATTTGGCATCAGCAGCCAGCCTTGCATTCACATCTGAAAGCAAAGAGATAACAAACACACATCCAAAAAAGAATTAAAAAAGTGTTCATCATCTCCAACACAAAAAAATACTAACAATGTTCTCAGTTTGTACTGCAACAAAACCAGGCCCTTTTTCACATCGTCATGAACCACCGTATAGCGGTATAAAGTCCACAAATCAGCAACAGTGAGTTACAATATAACAAACAAAATTGTTAAAATACTGAAAAAAGTTAAGGGAGGATTTTCAAAAATAACCATGTATCAAAAGCAATTTGGTAACCGATTCTGATGGCAAAACTGTAAATAAGCGGGAATTTATTTAGAACTGTAAATAAGTGGGAACCACCCCACTACCAAGAGATTGTAGTGGAGTGGTTCTATCTCCTTCAGAAGAGTTGTCATGCTGGTCCAGACCATAGATCGACTCTCCGCGAGAGCGGAATTATCATATTAGTTTTTGGCCAATTTGAGCATTAAAAATGGGATGTGTCACTCCCACCCGAAAAATTAGTATGAGCATGTTTGGGATTGGGATTACTCCCGGAGCCGAAAAGCATCAAAAAAAAATGTAAATAAGTGGGAATCTATTTAGACGCGATTTGACGAGAATACTCTTTTGGTTTGTGCATATTTGGAGCTATTTGAATATGACCATTTTGTAAGTATTCAAAACAAAAAAAACTCCACGCATAGTTTTTTTTTTTTTTATGATTCATGGGTAAATCTCAAATCCATTGAGAGGTTCAGACTAATCCCATGTGGATGTACCACCAACGGGCTAAGCGTACACCCGGGTTTGCAAACTCCAAGCATAGTTGAAGCCAAATAAGGTGTACCAAGAGATTTAGTAGTAATGTCGGAACTTCTGGATTTAAATTTGCCTACGAACATTCAAAGTATTATTAGAAAAATTGTACTCTCCAACGTAGCAATTTTTTTTTGGATTACCAAGAGGTGTCGGGCTGAAGCCCGTAATCCCCCCAAACCCATAACTACATTATGTAATATTAGTTTCGTCACAAACGTCACTCAGTCATGTGATTTCTAGACTTTGTCTAAGCTATTTTTTCATTCAAGCTAATAACACTTGGTAACATAGCAATTTCAAGGACATTTAGAAAGAGGATCGGAGATTGTAATGTTCTATCTTGCTCACCAATTATTTTGCGGAGATTCTTCTGCTCGATAAAGTTTCCTTTGACAATCCCCGAAGGCTATAACTGGCTCTCAAAATAGACTGCTACAACTATTGCAAACGGGCCTAGATGTTGAACTACATTACCTAGAGCTATTACAACTAATTGTGGATGTTGTACTTCATCAACATCCTCCATGATAAAATTCAGAAAATTTGTAGAGACTATAAGATTTGGAGTAAAGAATGCACAAATTAATTAATTACATCCAGTTACTAATTAATCGTTTTTCTTAAGTTTTTTATATAAGGTGGGCCAAACTTTAAGCGTAAACCAAAATTGTTAATCATAAGGTTATTTGTTTTTTTTCCTTTACAGTTCATAATCCATTCCAGCCGAAAACGAGGACATGTCAATGTAGTCTTTTATCTGCAACGTGTGAGATTAGTTGCCTGCTAGAATCTATATATTTATATTCATCATTTTATCCGTTATCATGATTTAATTTTATAATACAAGAAATTAATAACAACAATTCAAGTTTAAAGTCTGACAGCATTTCTCCCCATATAAATTGATATGAAAGATGGCAGTGAAACTTAAGAAAATATAGAAGATACAAAGAAAACTATTGAAGCTTAAATGTGTACTGGACTCACAATAAAGAATAGCCTCATAAGATTTCAACCACTCAAGTTTAAATGCATTTATAGAAGCAATAACTAGATAACTAAGTAGAGAAAAAAATAGAGAAATTAAAACTATGACATACGTCCCTCTTTAAAGCTTGGTCAAATTTCTTAAGGGGGAATTTTTGTGTGTGGTGCTAGTGGCAGCAATGTTAAGGATCATCTTAAAGAACAATACTTGAAAGCTAAAGCTTAGGCATCGGGCAATATTCGGAAAACTCAATTTAGTATAAAACGTGCGTTAACGTTCTGCATGTTTTATACCACTAAATGTGAACATAAACTCCATTAATAATACGTTTTATATTGTCGATAAGTGGATCCTAATACCTCACTTTCCTTAGATATACGACTGTGACTAGTCTAATAGATCATATATAAAAATGTAATTCTCTAAAATAACACACTTCTAAGTTTTTGTTCCAAACATACCACCACTAATTTAAATTTCCAATAATAACACAAATTCAATATCAAAATCACTAAAAAAAAATTTCTTAAGGAAGGAAGTATAAACCCTAAATAGTTTAAAAAAAGTCTAAACCCTAAATTGAAAAAGAAAAACTTAAACATAATGTTTTAATTTTGTTTTTGTTTTTTGCTAAATATATTTTAATTTTGTCAATTAGGCTAACAAGTATTTTTCACATAATAATTTTTTTTTAAAATAAACTTTTTATATTTAAAAAAAAAAATTAAACTTAGTAATTAGTATGCTAGGTTTAGAATAAAACTATTTTTGTGCTATTTTATAATATTTCTCTATATAAAACTCGTGGACACCGAGTTGTGTGGGCTAAGACTCGTACGTGGACTTTAGTATACTGACCATGGAGAGTTACATATCTAAATAATACATTAGTAATTAATTCGACTAGATATGTATCTATTATCTATATTATATATATCTTAATAATCAGACATGAATATAATTAGATGAAATATATATATATATATCTTAAGCCAAAACAGTATATTCACAAGACTTGTTTGTCAATCTCAAAAGTAGGGATGGATTTTGCATGCTTTCTTTGTATTTGTGAACGTGCAATTGCATGCGAGAATAAGTACGTTTCTAATAGTTGCGTCGTGTAATTCTTGGTCCTCAAATATCTTTGGTGGGCCTCTTGTTTGCGAATGGGCCCACCCCAAATCTACTGTTTCACTCTGTCTCTCTTTCATCACTCACATGTCTCCTCGTCATGAAATTCACATACACACTTCTGTAATATCCGACATGAATATGATTAGATGACCTATTAGCGTAAACTAGATGGAACTATAGTTTTAACGATAACCGTTCACATAATTCTCTAATTCACTCTTCTTATTAATCGAGGAAAGTTTTCAACTGAACCGAAATAAATTTTGATAACGAAAAATAGAGAAATTTACTTTTTGTGGCGGGGCAAAGGATTTTTTGTTTTTCTCACTTTTTTACACGAATCATACCTTTAAGGAGTAATTTAAACCAAACCGTTGTCTAACAACTTTTTTTTTTTCTATCAGACCCATAGTTTTTTTTTTTTAAAATTATACAGTAATTAACGGGTTACTTTAATGAATATTTTCTTCCCCAACGCCGTAGCTCTCTATAACAACTCTCTTTAGAAATGTTACACGTAAAGGAACAAAGAAATCTCTACACTTTGGTTGATGTCAATTCCAAAAACCTAAATGAAGTTAATACCATACCATCTAACTAGTTTGGTTCTATGTGGGGTTATAAATTATAAACTCTATGAAGTAGAATGTTAATCAAAGGATCGGCATAATTGAGAGAAAAGGAGAGGTAGGAAGCAGGAATTGAATAAGGGAACATGGAGCTTTGAAAGATGAGATTGCTAAAATTGGAAAGCGGCAACAGAAAGGTGGCATTTAGTGAATGATAAGAAGAGAAATGGAATTCTTTTAAAGACATGGCAAGTAGTGTAATGACGAAGAAAAATAAAAAATAACAAGAGAGAACAAAAAAAAAATTCGTAGCATCATCATGATCATGATAATTATTATTTCTTTCTTTCTTTCTTTGAAGAGGTGAGCGAGAAGAGAGCAATGAAGGTGGAATTAAATTCGTATTTATAATCTGACGTAACGCTCATTACAATTCTCAACTGTCTCAATTACTATTGCATTTATATTTTGGTTTTAATGATCTCTAAATCTTAACATTTTGAACAGCTGTTATCAAAAATATATATATAAATCGAAGCACCTTCTTCTGTTTTTTATTTATTTTTATTTAAATGCTCTGAACTACTTTCCTCTTCGATTTTAACCAGTTTTCACCTTTTTTGTACTTCTTCGTCGGCAGAATTTTTTTTTTTTTTTTAGATTTTACAATCATACCATTTGTATATCTCATGCTTAGAAGCACCTAATTCAACTACGTTTAGCTATTACACAAATAAAAAGATTAGATAATCATCACTTGTTTCTCTGATTTTTTTTGTTTCTTTCTTTTTCGCCATATGCAAACTCATGTGTTCCAGATTTGTCTGCTCTTGTCTTTAATCAACCCAATTGCTCAGGACAAAATCTTGTTATGGATTCTTTTGCAGGAAATGAAAAAAATCAGTTTTAGGCCTATGATTAGGCTACAAAGTCTGAAGACTTTTTGAATGAACAGAGATCTATCTCGAGTTAACATGAAAATAAAATTAAAAAAAATATNATATATTTGTTTTTAAAAACAGAGGAATTTCGGGTTTGTGTGATTGAGTTTGTGGGGTCAAAGTAACCATGTGGGACCAATACGAAGTTCTTGTCTGATCTCTAACCATTTGATTTTACCATTCTTTCTCTCTTCCGAACTGCTTTTTCAACAAGTACAAGGAATCTATATAGTTTTCTCTTGAGCTTTTCTGGGGATCAGGATCAAGCTACATCTTTCACAAGTCAATTTTGATCTTCCTTTTCGTGATGTGTAAGCAAACTCTCTGCTACGCTAAGAATGTCTACTTTTGTCATAGTCTTACTGACACACAAAACGTCTAAATCTCTTATACATCCACGAAACAGAGTATCAAAAGAAAACAGAGTATCTCAGAAGATTCGGAGCCTAAGTTAGATCATCGATACCGTTAAAAGGAATTCGATGGGTAAGATGGTTTATAAGAACTCGGGAGTAAAAATACGAAGACAATGACACATGTTTTCACATATATATAAATTCTTCTTCCATTAGAGAACCCAAATGGTAGAAAAATGTTAAAAGAAAATAAAAGAAAAAGAAAAAGAAAAGTTAGTGCTATTCGCGCTCCACCCTTTTTGATTTGAAATTTTGTGAGTAGGAAAACCCTAATTTCATCTCCTACCTTTCTTCTCCGGGTTTTAAGAGTGGAGCGTGATTAGCACTACTCTCATAACCAACAGCTACATTCGCAGAAAATAAAAAGTAAAAATAAATAAATAAAAAAACTTGACATAGAAAAAAAAAAGGAGAGGATTTTCGGGGGGTTTTGGTTTTACTGGTCCTTCAGTTCCTACGAGTCTTGCGACCAGAGGAAGCAGCGGCTGGAGCGTTTGCGTTGGCGTTTGAGGCGTTTTCATGGACGAAATCAAGAAGAACGGTGCTTTTGCATTTAGGGCATTTAGGGTCGTCTTCTGAGAGCATAACGTACATGAGACAACGAGGACACCCGACAAGAACCATCGAGGTTGTCTCTGGACTTGTCGAGTATCTCACAGACGGCTCGTCCTGGTTCATCTCCGAAGAGACGCACGAACTTGGCGGTGAGGTTGGCGACGTCGTAGCAGAGCGGCTTGGAGATCGAACCATCCTCCTCTGGCTTGACGTAGGCGGTGAAAGATTCAGCTTCAGCTCAAGCTTTGGACTTCTTCGACTCATCTTCTGTGTTAGATTGGATCAGAATTGGTTCAGACAAGAAAGAGATTAAGTGAAAGTGAGTTTAGTCGGAGAAAAAATACCTTGAAACCTGCGGATGAGGAGGAGGGTTTCTGTGATCTCAAAGACTTTTCGAACTTCAATCACAAAGAGTCTCTCTTCTAACTGGTGGTTGGATTGCTTCAGCTTAGGTCTTTATATACAAGAAAGAATACAGAGAAAAAACTAAAGGGAGAGAGATAGATTTTTCATTAAGGCTTAATTTAATTATGAGTGAGAGAGAGAATCATAAAGATTGAATTGAAGTATACTAGAGGATATCAGATGGTTAATTGCTTAAATTGAGTATCGAATTTTGATTACTTTTCAACTTCAAACCAGTAATTTATAAATGTGTTTAATAAATACACAATAAAATTCTGTAGATATTTGCAGGAATCCAATTCATTGCTTATTAAATAGAGGAGGAAAAGAACAAGAGAGGTGTTTAATGGCTAATACACAGAAATCAAATTAAATACTCAACAGACTACCATTATTTATTTTATTTTCTTCATAGGAGTTAATATATGGAACCAAGAAATTAAATGGCAACCAACTTGAATTAGATGTTTATAATTTTTTTTTTAAAAAAAAAATCATAATTTCGGAAGTAAAAAATGTACAGTCAAAGAAATTTAATTGAAATTAAAGAAACGCAAACAAAATTAAATGGCAACACACCAGAATTGGTACAGAGAACCCAAATACAGGCAAATATATAAAGTGAACCACATCCTGGCCTTAGTTTTATTAGAAGTTTTATGAGAGGGGGACAAAAGAATAAATTTTTCAATTCCAAAACTACCCATGAGTATTTTATAAAATTTCAAATTTGCTTTTCTATTATATATTTGGCTTGTTGAAATTTTGGGGACAATGAAAAATTGAGGATGATATGAGAGTTGAGAGTAAGTAATACACCCCATGAAGCAGTACTTCAAGTGGGTCCAATGTTTGGTGGTCAAATTTCATAGTTGTTTATGAATAACCAGTTATGTGGGTGGATCTTAAGCTCTTAATTATGTCTACTTGTTAGATATAAAATCATTTGATCCATTAAAGGAGTTTCACTATTCAATTACAATCTAAATCATTAGTTTGAAGAAGTTCTAAAACTTTGAGTGAATTTGTAAAATGTGTTGTGCTACTGTTCTCAGTCTCTAGATGATAGATGGTGACCGTCTTGGGCTGTTTATTAACATAGATAGTAAGCAAGGGAAATAAGGTTAGGTAACCATAACAAATATTACTGTAATAATTAAGTCACGTCAATGAACATATCACCTATATTTGAAAAGTTAGTGAAAAAACTTGGAAAAAAAAAATCAGAAATAAACAATAAAAATTGGTTGACGTGTTATCACATGAAAGATTTTGAAGATTTTTTGGGTTGTAAAAAACAACCTGAGATAAGGGTAAAGAATAATATGTTAGTGTACAGTTGGTTGCCTGCTTCAGCCAAATGCAAAAGCCATAACGGCAAAGACTATATTTTTCCAGATATCTAATTTTATATATATTCGAAAAAGAAAAAAAAAATCTAATTTTATATATATATTTTTTCTCTCCATATATATATATATATATATATTAAGTATACTAATGAATTATGATTTATATAGGGGTTACATAATTTTATTTTAAGAGTCTTAATTAACGAAAAAGTCTTAATTAATGAAGGTGTCCTAATATTTATTGTTCTTGTTAATTCTTTAAAGTATTTATCCATTATAGGGGTTACATAATTTTATTGAGTCCTAATATTTATTGTTCTTGTTAATTCTGTAAAGTATTCATACATTAATTAGCCCTAAAATTGACATGTCTAATTGGGATGCATGACATTATAAACTAGAAGGGATCAATACTATATATATGAAAAAAAAAAATACTATATATATGTACTTTTGGATCCACAGTATCCACTACAAAAAAAAATTGCGTTAGAGGAATCTCGAGCGTGTGAGAGAAGCAGGAGAATGAATCTGTGTTTAGGATTTGGGTGGGACCAATCCATTTTTTTTTAGTCTTAGCTTACTTTGTTCCTCGTAAATCTACTTCTCTTTTCTTTCTTTGGTCCCATTTTCTTATCTTTCTATTTTGACCCGAACTGATCTGACTTTAAGTAAATGACAAGAAGCTTCGAATTCGTTTCTTCCTTAGTATGCAAACTATTGTACATTTTTTTTTTTATATACTTTATCGGCTATCCAAATCAGCTTCACGTAGGAACGTACCGAAGTACTACATAGTAGACTACATAGACCCTGACGGGTTACCACGCCTGACCTCAAGTTTGGTATGCCTTCCGACTAAGTGTCAGAGATAGCCAGACCGTCTGCATTTCTGATCTACCATGTAAACCAATTGGGTCTAGATCCAACTGACAGACTTCCCAACAAAGCGTGTTTTATAGCAAGGACGGAGGATCGAACCCAGGTTTGGGAGTTGTACCCTTTGCTGGACCCGCCCAACCACTCGCCCACCACCTTGCGGGCAAAATTAATAAGTTTTATATCCGCTTTAGTGAAAGATTGACGAAAATATGTGCAGATATGTCGACCCAAAAAAATCAAAATGAAAATTTCTGCGTCGAAGTTACGTTTGAAACTTAGATCAATATTAATATTTCAATATTTAATCTACGGAAACTATTGTTTATTTATCACAAAGAAGTAATACAATATGAGTGAAGCAACAGTCTTAATAAACCTTATATGACATCATAACAAAAATGTAATAGATCACAAATATAGTCATTTGCATGTGTAAACTCTCAAGTGAATGTTATGGACTTATTTTTCTTACTCAGCTTTTTAATTTAAACAATTTTTCAGATTTTTTTTTTTTTTTTTGCAACTCTCATAATCATATTCAAAATTTTGAACGCAGGTTTTAACACAGCGGCAATACTAGTACCAGTGGCAGCGTTGAGGGAGTGAGAACGGTGCAAAAGCCTAGGGCCAACAAATTTTGTTTTAATTTTCCTTAAGATTGAGGGTCAAAAAAACATTTTGAAAAAAAATTCCAGTGCTTAAACAACTATTATCCATGACGGCGTTAGAAGAAGTTGGACAAAAAAGTTAGTGGGTTCGATTTCTTACAAACCTAGTAATTATGTATATTGAATTTGTTTTAAAATTATCAATTTTTACTGGACTTTTATTTCTTTGTGCAATCGAGTAACTTTTTGGCATACCCATTTTTTTCTTTTAACTAAGGGTCCATTTTAATACGAGCACAAGGCCTAATATAAGTTTGAAACGTCTCCGACTAGTACAAACCACTAAACTACAAGTCATAGTAAAATTTTGTTGCTTTTTTGGTTAAATAGAAATGAGTTTGCAAAATATAAGTCAAAGAAAATAAGCAAATAGGGCAGTAACAATTCCGCTCCTCTCAATAAATTGGGTTCCCTTAATTGCACCCATTAATGTGCAACTTGATATCACATGCATGAAAGATCATACTATATATTTGAAGATCGTATCTTTCAACACAATGACCCAAAAAAACGATCTTCACAGTTCACATAGATATCACACCGCTGAGTAGTTCAATACTTAAATATGATATCATTGCGTCTAAATATATAATTTGTTGAAAGAAAAAAAATAAAGTAAAATAAAGTAATCGTACAGTTATTTGTGGTTGAAATTCTGTAATTTTTGTCGTGAACATTGAAACTTAGATCAATTTTCATTAGATTTCATTTATTTATAATTGCATAATTAACATGACGTAAAAAATAAACATTGAGTCTTGTTTTCAAGTTGTTTTGTCCAGATCATAATCGTAAATTGAAGGATGTTATTACAGCCGAAGTGGAATAGTTTGTTCCAGACCGAAAATTCGAAGTTGTCAAAGCAAAATTAATAAGTTTTTATATCTAAAGATTGACGAAAATATATGCAGATATGTCAGCCCAAAAAAATCAAAGTGAAAATTTCTGCGTCGAAGTTATGTTTGAAACTTAGATCAATATTAATATTTCAAGATTTAATATACGGAAACTATCGTTTATTTATCACAAAGAAGTAATACAATATAGGGTGGACTTCATTAAACCCCCTCAAGATTAGTAGCCCATACTCATTCCCCCCAAACTATTGATTTCATCACCAAACTCCCCAATCTCTAAAATCTAATCAATAAACACCCAGACTATCACTTATGCAATTATTTACACATATGCAATTAATTACGCAAAATCACGTTCAATTCTGAGTGAATCACGTTTTACTAAAGTGCGGTTGCCCAAATCCGATTTTAAACCCATACCCGACTCGACCCACATATCCAACACGGAGTGAAAACACACTAAATGAATCAAAGGATTGCATAAGTCATAGTTTGAGTGGTTTATTGATTATATTTTAGAGATTGGGGGATTTGGTGATGAAGTCAATAGTTTGGGGGAATGAGTTTGGGCTACTAATTTTGAGGGGGTTTAGTGAAGTCAACCCTACAATATATGATATAGAAAAGTAATGTGCATATCAATTATGACATTAAGTGACGCTAAACCAGATAATTAGCTTTTAAAAACTATTTTAGGATTGAATTGTTGCGTGTGTCAATTGTAAGTGTAAGTGAGAATGAAACAAAAACTGGAAACAACAACTAAAAATTTGTCGTATGAATCCAAAGCGCAAATTTCAAGTTGTAAACCGATTCATACTGAAAAATAAAAAATTATCCGCTTACATAACCTAATTTTCCTCAATATACAACCTAAAAATACAATCAAGATATCTTCAATATTTAAACGAAACGCGATAATTTAATATATATAATGAACCATATAATGATAATTCATGCATATGGAAGTACATATAAATAACGATGCGTGGAAAATGGGTCAGCGAGGATCATAAAGATAGAAACGATAACAACGGATTTATTTCATGTGGTGTAAAACACCAAAACTCTTAAATAATTAAAGTCAAATAGTATATATTTTACGGTTTTCTGAAAAAAATCCTCCAACCTTTTTTTTGTTGCAAATTTACCATTCAACTACAAAAAATACAAAAAAAACCTTCAAATCAAAGTAAACTGACAATATAGCCCTCCATCGTATATATATATATTTTCAAGATTCCAATAGCATTCATCTCAATGCCATGCCTTAGCTATACATACTTGATGATGTACCTCTATAAGGACCACTCTTCTTTGATTTTAAAAATAGGCTATGGTATTAGACTGATAAAGACTCTGGATTCGCGCTTGAAG
The DNA here is from genome assembly GCA_002933915.1 of Eutrema heterophyllum. Lineage (NCBI taxonomy): Eukaryota > Viridiplantae > Streptophyta > Magnoliopsida > Brassicales > Brassicaceae > Eutrema > Eutrema heterophyllum. Next base: position 540,690 of record PKMM01027923.1, on the reverse strand, counting down.
CCTAACGGATGGTTAGAGAAAGAAAGCTTCAATCTGCACACACACCCCAAAATATGATTCAGAATGCAGTACCCAAGATTCAGTAGAGCGAATATTGCCCAGAAACACTAAGACCTTCGTGTAGTCAAAGCTATGGAGGTTCCACAGTCAAAACAGATTTGCTCCAACACAAGTTTCAGAAGGATATTGCAACCACTCACCAATATCTATTAAGAGATATTCAAAGCAAGACACTAGATAATGCATCCTCGAAAAGGTACTTGTGTCCCGATTACTTACTTCCCGGACAAAAATGAGAGAGATGGGTAGATATAAGAACCAAGATGCATATCATGGTTATGTACATGTCCATTAAATTTGACATGAATATACTTATGAGAAACCTTTCATCACCTAGCAAATTCGTACTTTCCCTTCATTATACCTCTTAACTCTGTTCCGAATTCTGAGAAAGAAAAAAAAACAAATTCTCCCATGTCCAAATCTATTGAAATCTCTAAGGTAAAAGGTCGAGACAGCAAGCAAAAGCACTCGAGAAAAATGATGCATGTAGCTGATCAAAGACAATGAAATTCATATGTAAAATTCATTTTAATAAGCCTGGCCCAGATAATAATTTAGAAAGCATGCGCCATTATCTGTCTTAATCATATCCAATAAGAACAATATCTCCCAGTGCATCAAATTAGTTGGCACTTAATTCTAGCCATCCATATCTACAAGCCTAAATTAATAGGTAATTACCAAGATTCATCAACCATAAAGGCTTTCAATCAAGTATCATTTCACAGAAGTTTTATACCTGTAAAACGGACTAAACACCACTTAGTGGCAGCTGATCAAGCTCAGTTACTAGCTCCGTCAACTCAACCTGATTTTCATTCCTGCATTGCAGCAACTGCCTCCTTAGATCTTGGACCAGCTCATTAAGCTTCTGAATATTCTTTTCTTGAGAGAGAATTTTCTGCCACAAATAGATAGTCAACTTAGAGTGTGGGTTTTCAGATAAATATGCTTCTATTTCTGCGAAAGCATCACTTGGAGGACTCAAGATTAGGATGGGATGAAGCCGGCAGCTAGCCTTTATTGCTTTCCCAAGGCTATACCAACAATGATACAGGGGAGACACGTTCTTGACGATAAAGAAACTAAGCGATACACTGAAACGGAATGTGTCACAACCTCACAGAGAAGGGACTTGAAAAGTTAAGCATCAGTGTAAAAACCCATCTCCTTCCTTAAGGTCAACACACACAAGAGTTGTACATAATTTCAATCCCATCAAAGAGTAAGACATTAATGAATTAAAAAAAAAAACCTTTTCTTGCACAGATTCTCTGCCTTGTGGTATATGTTGATCTTTATCTGAAAGAATTAGAGGACGCCTAGTCTCAACTTCACTCTCAAGTTGCTCCTTCCACTCGAACTGAGACGTCAGCACAATGAACATAAGAACAAACAAAAGCACCCACGATCTCGTCATCTTGCAGGGAATGGTCGTTATTTGATCTTTTATTATTGTCTTGGCTTTAGCCTGCCACATAACAAAAACCAAACATCACAACTCAAATGACAATCTGAGAACTGTAAAAGAGGATCCAAATCACAGTATTCTTTGAACATTCTATTTACAAGAACCGTACAAAAGGAAGAAGAAGTTATCTTAGAAGAACCGTACAAAAGGATTTAAACTTTCACATTCCAAAATCTCTGAATCACGCAACAAGTTATCTTAGAGATTTTTACTTCCGTGTTTCAGGAAAAAAAAAAAAAAAAAAATCCACATCCAATAGAGGAAGAAGAAGAACTGCGCCAATTAAACATTACAAACGAGCGTAGCTTTGCTAGTTAAGCAAATTTTCTCGGCAACAAAGTCAAAACAGACCAGAAAAAGAAACACTAAAAAAATCATATCAGACCTGTAGATTTCGATAGAGAGCGAGAAAACTCAAGGACAAAGACGAAACTGCAACTAGGGTTTATACAGATGATTAGACTCACCAGTCGAAATCCGAAAGCATGAATCTATACGTGCTCGCCTTCAGTATCTTCTTATCATTTTCTTCTTTTTCTTCTTTTTCTTCTTTGAGTTTTTCAACGAATACATCTGACAAGTCAACCCAGTCACAACTTTTTAATATTTACTTTGCTGCTTCGCGATGGATAAATTTTGAACGGACTAAAATTAACGGGGTTAATTAAGAATATATAGATTTTGTAGGGTTATGATGCTGTAAATTTGAAGAAGCAAAAAACAAACAAATAATTGAAGAACAGAGGCGAAACCTGCCGGCGAAGAGAGAGAGAGAGAGAAAAATCGGCGAAATGGGAAATTCGAATTCGTCTTCCGTAAATCATCGCTTCACTTGTGCTTCCAGGTCTTCATCGGAACCAATCTCACCTCACTCTCAAATATCTCTTTCTCAATTGGTTACCGAATCTTATGAATTGAATTGTGTGTTTGTTGCAGAGCTTTTACTCAGAAGAAGCTCGAAGATCTCAAATCTCTCTTCGCCTCCCTCGCTTCCCAATCTCAGAGCAATGACTTGTACGTATCGTACCCCGTTTTCCAGGTTTGACGATTTCCTCTCTGCCCTTCTCATCGGGTTTCTTTCTATGGTCAATAATTTGAGTTTGCCTCACGATGTGTGGTGGATTCGATTCACAGGCGTATTTTGGTCTGAGTGGTTCTTTAGGAGAAAGGATGTTTGATATGGTCACTCAACACAGGAAAGATGGTAAAATGACTTATGAAGATCTTGTTATTGCAAAGGTACTTGTCTTTTATTGTTGGTTTCTTCTTGTGAGTTACCTCCGATTGTAGGTTTCTCAACACTATCAGGAGTCTACAATCGCAACTCCTGCAATCCAGAGTCCAATTCAGATTTTAAGTCTCTGCTTCTCTGAGAGATTACTGTGTTGAACATAACTCTTGTTGCTTTTCAGGCAACTTACGAAAAAGGAACCGATGACGAGATTGCTGAGTTTATTTACCAGACCTTGGATGTGAATGATGGGGTCTTGACAAGGTAATCGATCGAGGCTCTTAACAGATTTTCTTGTGGATTCAAGTTGCTTTTATGTGATCAAGCTTCATTACCTGTCTGTTATATGTCAATGACTGGGTCTCTTGATCCACTTAAGAACTCATCGTATAGACATATGAACCGGAATTCTCAGCTTAGATGGTTATTCTGCTGTATGACATTCTAGTATGTCTTCAGGTCCGATTTAGAGCTGGTCCTGGTGGTGATCTTCAAGAGTGTGTTCTCCACTGAGAGCTCTGATGCGGAATCAAGTGATTACAGTGAGATGGTGGATGCACTCCTCAATGCCGCTTCTTTCTCAAAATCCGATGATGGTTCTAATAAAGGAATGTCTTTTGAGGATTTCAGGAGCTGGTGTACACACGTTCCAACTATCAGAAAGTTTCTCGGAAGCCTGCTTATGCCCCCGGGTCCAGGTTTATTATTCTTTAGCTTTCTCCCGTCTTGACACATTTCTTGTTGACAAAATGGTAACATTTCTTTATTCCTCTTATAGCGAGACCAGGATATCAAGTCCCGCATCTGCTTTATGAGGATAGTTTGGATTCAAATATACTATTGTTAAAGAAGGAGTACGCTTGGTATATCGGAGGAGCTCTTCCCCACCACGAGCTTGAGTGGAAACTGCTGTATCACAGTTCCTTACACGGTCAAAGCTTTAACACATTCCTCGGACACATATCGTGAGTGTTTTTCAACTGTAACCATAACATCATCTACCTTGCATCCTCTTGCTTTTGCAACTTGACTGAGTAGAATCAAGACGGAACCTTTTTTTTTGGATTCGTAATGTAACTATCTTGCAGACAAACTGGTATGTCGGCGTCAGTGTTAGTCATCAGAGACAGAGAAGGCTGTGTGTATGGAGGATACGCCTCTCAACCTTGGGAGAGGTACAGTGATTTCTACGGAGACATGAAGTCTTTTCTTTTCCAGCTAAACCCTAAAGCATCCATTTTCCGACCAACTGGAGCAAACACCAACATTCAATGGGTATGCCTCTACAGACACTCTGTTACTGCTATATCTGAGAATGTGATTAGATGCATATTTCTAACATACTTAAAAACATGGGCAGTGTGCTACTAATTTCACATCGGAGAACATTCCAAACGGCATAGGATTTGGAGGAAAGGTCAATCACTTTGGTCTGTTTATATCTGCAAGCTTCGATCAAGGCCAGACGTTTTCCTGCACGACATTTGGTAGCCCAAGTCTCTCCAAGACAAGCAGAATACAGCCAGAAGTGATAGAATGCTGGGGAGTCGTTCAGGCTTCAAACGAACTAGACACTCAACAAAACGCCATGAAAGGCACTGTTCTAGACAGGTTTAAGGAAGATCGCAACATGCTCCAACTAGTCGGCATGGCAGGCAATTCGAATGAGTGAAAAAAAACAAAAACAAAAAGGATTTTGGTTCTGAGATTCTATCTTATACAATGTGTGTGTGCAAATACATTATGTATCATAAATAGTGTTATACTCCTTGTCGACATTGAATAGTATATAATTCACACCAGTTCAAGTTGAACCATATCGAAATCTGTTTGATGCCCAATATTTACGAATCCGAGATTTAATCTATTAATTTTGGGATGTATTAACCAAAGATCCATATGAGTTCTCCAACGAAGAATCTAAGAAATTCGACAATTGCAAAATTAGGAAATTTATCCAGAAAATATGCTGACATTAAAGCTTATAGAGAAGTTTAGCTTAAAACGATTCAGCAAAAAAGCACAAACAAAAATTTGCAGATGAAAGACACTAAGAAACCACACATCAACATCAAAGAGACGAGGATCCATACTCACTCTAGAACCTCCTTCCACAGCCAAATCCGAAGGCAGCAACAGGAGCGGCGGAGACGGGATCGACCTTGACGACACCTGGCATCTCGGACATTCCCAAGGAGGCAAGCATGTCGAGCGTCTCCTTGTCGACCTCGATGTGATCGGTTTTAATGGCGGATTCCTCGGGGACAAAGTCCATGCGGCGCTCACGTTCTTCCTCCTGGAGCTTCAGGGAGATTCCACGGACAGGTCCCTTCTGGATCCTCTTCATGAGATGGGTGGAGAATCCGGCGATCTTCGTGCGCAAGGGATGATTGCGACCTCTTCCAGAATCTTCTTGTTAGTGTGGAAATCAAGCGTCATGCGCGAGTAGTACTTCTCGATCACCTGACGAGAGGATTTCTTCACCGTCTTCGTGCGGACGCGACCCATCTTTGCCTGTGATTTAGGATTACGAAAACTTCCCGCGTCTCTCTACTTCTGCTTCTGAAACCGGCTGAGGATTAGTGTTAGGGTTTTGTTTCGGCTTTACAAACAGAAATTTGTAATGAAGCCCAATCCTGAAGAGAAGGGCCCGTTAAGTGTTTGAAAATAATTGGAAGTGGCCCACTAACTTGTTTGAGTAACCTGCGAAGAGCTTATCAAAGTGTTTTGAAGATTCTGCGCGAAAGGCCCATTAAGTGTTTGAAGATTCTCAAGTCACCACCAGTCAAATATTTCAAGAGTCGTGTGTAATTCATTTTATCTTTTACATGTTTTCTATCATCCTTCAAGTTCCAGATTCCCGTTCGAGAAAACGGTATCTAAAGAATCCATTTTTTTTTTTTTTTGTTATTGTACCGTAAATATATTTTTTTAAAACGTCTACATACCAACTAGACAAATTAGATGTTATACCATCGTTCAAAATATTTAATATTATATTATGTATAATCTTCTTTAATTTTTTTTTTTTTGACGTTAAATTTTGTTTTTACTATTTATCAGCTGTGTAATATGATCTGCCTCCAACTCTCCAAGTATTGGAATTTGTTGCCATCTAAAGTTCACAATTAAAATAAGAATTTGAAAACTAATATTGTTGCCTTGTTGGGTCGAACTGTAAGTCTAAGAAATCGGCTGCATAAAAACTTTAGTGTGTGGAACAGTGCAGGTGAAGGTTTATTAAAATGTGTGGTCCCCTCCTCCTCCATGCCAGTTTTATTTTAAAACTATAGCTCTACTTATATCTATTAGGGGCTATTATACGGGATCCGATATCCGTTCCGATAATCCGAATATCTGAGAGGGTCGGATCCGGATAGTAAAATATTGGATCTGTTAAAACCGGATGCGGATACGGATAGTTAATTATAAGGTCTGGATATATGGATCTATATCCTTTAAATATATTTTTTNTTTTTATAATAACATGTTTTTTTACAAAATATTATATAAAATTTTAATTTTATCATTATTTTAATATTTTTTATTATTTTTTACGAATCCGGATATCCGTGGATATCTTAATATCTAGACGGATATCCGGAAACTCCGGATCCGGATCCGGATAATTAAAAACTCGAATCCGGCGGATCCGGATATTCAAAATTTTCCGGATATCCGATCCGTCCCACTCCTAATATTTATAGACCATACATGTTTCAACTGTGAATATATACTCAAATCTTGTTTGTTTTCAACTAAAATAATTGTTACGTCAGATAATTTTGCAATGCATGTTCCCATAGTGTCATGCCTTATTCCAAAATATCTGTATGTTTCCAGCACATCTGCTAAATGTTATTTTCTATAACTATACACAAAATTCTCACTTACGAACTTCGTCAAAAGATAAGAAAATAGAATCTTAACATATTATACTAATATTGTACATGTTGTTGACTAATTACCTCGATTCCTGTCGACGTACCTATAACCTATTTGTATAATGTAAGCTATACACTATTGGTTTCAACTTGTATGAGGTCAATTAACAAGTGAATCCACAATTAACAAATGTAAGTTATGTTACTGCAAAGTACTCACTCAAGGGGAACAGTTTTGTGGACAAAAAATATAAAAGAGAGTGCGCTATTTTACTAGGGAATTGAGAAAACTGTCACAAGCAGGAATAATAAGAATAGAAAATAGCAACTTACCCGAAGCTCAGTGAAGCTTCTCGCACCACTTTCCAAAAATGACAAAGGAAGGTTGTCGTTTATGGACATTTAAATAAGGAAACTTTCAGATTATAGACACCTCCACGATTTACATCGAAGATTCCCCTCCAGCGTTTTTCTTTCTCGTCGAGAGATAATTTTTTAGTATTGCATTATGTGTGTGTGTAACAATTTGCTCATATTATATATGTGTGTGTAGGCAACAATTTGCTCATATAATAATATATGCGACTACGTACAATTACGTACCACCAAGAACATTGATTGCTTGGAAAACTCTATGGGAGGTGTTAACTACATCAATGGGAGCTTGCAAGAGCACTAAGATTGTCCAATTGAAACTTGTGGATTTCAAGAGTTCAAATTTTATGTAGAGGAAATAATTGTTGGGAATCTTGTATTTGAGTTTTGCTCGGTTGTTTTATCATATTTTTTTCGGACACTAAGAAGATCTAATTAGATAATTGCCATATTATGAATAATTTAAAACAAAGTAGCCGAAGAATAAAAAGTAAAAGAATATAGAGGATTAACAAGTTCAATAACATTAATGTGAAAATACCTAACTTGGGTTGTACATTACTAGTTACTTATTTTTTTCCCTATAGGAGAAAGTATAAAGTTTCAAGATACGGATCATTTTGAATGGTTCAAAATCAAATCAACCCAAAATGTGTTTGTTAATCGTGTTTTTTTAATAAACATAAAAAAAAGTTCCTATCAACAAATAAAACGTCTTTTGACGGTTACATGGTTGTAGCTAACTATTCTAAAGGTATCATAAATTACTCTAACACACCATACCAGTCCAGCAATATGTATAGTGAATTTTCGCTAAAGATTTTTCGTACTGAATGACCATTATCACTGTTAGTATAGCTCTAGTCACAACTCTTACAACAACTTTCAATTACTGAGCATATATGTATTCAACTTCTATCATGGAAATATTGCTTTATACCTTCTTAATTTAGAATTTGATACTGAAAGACCTTTCAGATCGATTCAATATATTTTTATTTTATGTATATTGCAAGCACTGTAATCTCGTCCCTTCATTTCAAATTCAAAACCGAAAATCAATTTGTGAAAGAAAAAAAGGTGAAAATAATAATTTTATTCATCAAATTGCATAGGATTAAATGGGCAGAAAATATAAGGAGAAAATGTTAAATCATGCTCTATAACCATATAGCCCAAGAATAAAGAAAAAATCATACAAGATCCCAACAACATCTACTATCATTGGAGAGGAAATGACACTAACATGTGCAATATATATTACCATGACGAAAATTTAAAAGAACTTCTCACAAAAGTATTTAAAATTACTTATATAGAAAATGACATAAATATAATAACAAATTGAATTTAATTGATGCAGACGTACATGCAAAAAGGTGCTCGAAATCGACAGGGAAATGATGCCCCACTTTTGTTTTTTTGCTGAGAATGTAAATATGGTTAAAAATGAACGGTTTAGGTTTTATATAGTGATTAACTTATAATTTGGTTTTATGGCAAAAAAGAATAAAAACATAGAAACAAAAAACAATTCGAAATTCGGTCAATAGACAGAACCATAAGTTTTTCAACTCACAGTGTCAAGTGTCAAGTGTCAAGTGTCAAGACGAAGCGATAATGTTCTTGAAAAACTGAGAAACAAAAGAAAATGAGATAAGGTAATAAAAATAAAGTTTTAAATTTTCAAACTTTTAAATATTGGAAAAAAAGTTTGACAATTTTTTTTCTCACAAAATATTTCATTATACCAAACATTCAAAATTTCAGACTAAAAAAAAAACTGAAAAGTTTACTCATTTTTTCTATATTAACTTCAAATTTCAAAGTTTGAAGTTGCATAAGAAAATTCTAAAAGTTAAGTTTTGAAAGCTTCCGACTGATAAATACTATTTTAACTCAAGTTGCCATATATTTTAACTCAAGTTGTGTATTTATGATATATATATATATATATTAAATACTTTGTAGTTATTATAAATAAAAGGAAATCGTATAACTTCGTATAATGTATGCTATACGAAGTTATTACGAGCTCCTATCGCTATCCTCTTCCTAATGCTCCAATCAAGAACCGGTTTTGCTTTCATTCGAGATGCAACGCTTCCATTGGACATGTAAGGATAAACCAGAAGCTTCTCAGCTTGCGTGATGCAGAAACCATAGAGTCTTAAGAGGTTTCGATGCACAGCTAAGCTGATCATTTCGACTTCTGTCTGAAATTGAAT
>PKMM01027923.1:447002-531409 GCA_002933915.1 Eutrema heterophyllum | reverse complement strand
TTGCTATTTATATATATATATATATATAATCTATTCAGATGGTCCTCTTTACTTGTCAGCAATAATAAAAAAAAAATTGTTGTCAAAGGAGAAATAAATTTTCGTTTTATGCTTTATATCACGAAAGCTTGATATGATTCTTATATCATATACAAAGAATAGACACATGAATGAATGTAGGTTTTTATTTGTTATCATAGTTCTGTTTTTGCTAAAACTCCAAAGGCAAACGGGTAAAATGTGATTCATCTGGAGATGCCTACGAATAGCAAATTTTGTCAATACGGTTTCTCGATCAACTTTTTGAGTGTATATCTGGTATCAGAGCCAAGACTTATGTTTTGATTGAATGAATATTTGTTTATGACTGATTGTTTTGAATGTTCTGAAAACTAAACCATCCTCATGTCTATTTCTAATCCTCCAGCGATCAATTCCCAGTTTGCTATTTCTACCTTACAAAAAAATAAAAGCTGTTCATCTTCCTATGATATTAATTCCTAATATGAAATCGAATATGTTCCAGGAGACCAATTGCCTGAAACTATTTTTCCACTCGTCAATCCGTATGAATACTTTTCCAAGAAGCCTGGTGTTTTCACTATCAAAAATGTTCGACAGCTCATACATCCATCATCAAGCAGGAAGGTTCGAGAATACGGTCAATCAAGCAAGTTCTCATCTTGCCAAGTCCCAGCAACGGAAGAAGAACAGTTTATCTCGCTCAACATTCCAGACGGACTACCAAAGTTATGGCAGCAACAAGGATACACTCACCTGCACTTTGGAGTGGTATGAAACGGGCTAACCCTACATGCTCGAAAAGGTCTACCGGTCGTAGCACGGATCGCTTTGGTCGACTCTAGACTAAAGTCGTATCAGCAAGCCTGCATCGGTACGGTTCAAACAACATTAAACGTTGGAACAGTATTCATAACACTGTTTCCAAATTTTAATGTCTCTCTGCAAGATCCCAATCTGCTAAAAACGCTTAAGGTCCAACTACAGCTGGTTGGAGCGCCTATGCAAGAAAACAGCGTTGTAGCAACACTACACCACCATATCGTCTACCGTATCCAGGATCATGCTCTTGACCTTATTTTGCCCTCATCTGACGAATCACTCTACCTCGAAGTCACATCAGCTTCACAAGCTCCAACTTCTACTCAAATCCCTCGCCAAATCTCTCGGGAGGAATTAATCAAACGGATACCTGAATCATGGGTTACAAGCTACGAAAAGTTACATCAAGCAGCCCAAACACCGGTCCAGACATCCGAAGTAAGCTTCCATTCACGCAACGATGGAACAACGGAGATCAAGTTTGACAAGCCTAGATCATCTTCATTCCGGAAACAACTGTTCACACAATTTGCAATCCAAATTGATGAATACGAGTTCCAAGGTCCATACAAAGAGCAATACCTGAAGCCGATCTCTTTTGGCTAAAACGGGCAAGTGATGTATCCCTTTAAGGACGAAAACGGTCATCAATATTTTGATGTCTGTTCTTGCACGGCCTGCACAGAAGAATCTTATGAATCTGATGACGAGATTCGCCAACGACGGAAAAAGAAGAAAGATTCCCTATATAAGAGATATCTTGAAGGAGATCCTACGGTTGGTCCACTCGGTGAAGGCCATGGGCGATATGAATACATAGTCCAATATTCCGACAAGAAGGAGACATCTAAGCCAGAAAAGCCAGAAATCATGATGATAAGTGAAGATAATTTTCCTCCATCGGAAGATTTCATCACTGATAATATATCCCATAGTCCAAAGGTTCTTTCCAAAGCAATTAACTCCTCAGGACCGGATCAGCTAAGTCAAGGAGAAAAAGTTCTCAATTGGCAATCGGAAAACGCTATGGCTCAGAATCGACTACTTACCACCATCAATCAGAAGATCGACCAATTTGCAGATGGTTACAGCAAAAGATTGAGTGTTTTTCCAAACTCAATCTCGGAAATCCATAATCGCCTCAATACTCTCCATCAAGAAATGATGTCTATGGCTCAACACATGATGGTCAACACTTCTCAGTTTCAAGGCAAAGAAGCTGAGATGACTAATCTCCGATTTCAGTTAAAAGACCTCCAAAGATGCCTTGAGAGTATGGTACAACAACGAAATTATCCCGACACATACCTTCCTAACCTCGGCAACCTGTCTACAACAATGCCTATGTACCCGAGAACTTATTCTCCAGGATTTCTTTCTGGTGATCAATATCAACGGCCAAGACGCCCAGTCCCCGGATTCTTATCTTCCGATGAAGCATTCACATCTCGTTATGGCGTAACCCCTACAAACAATTTCAAGCCACGAACCATGCGAGACAAGGCAAGAAGGCAGAAGGAATCAGAGTTTCATGTCAACCCGACTAAGAAACAAACTATCACCTCCTCTCAATCTAGTCAAGAATCTCTCGACCACGACAAAGGCAAAGGGAAGGATATAGGAATGATCGAATTTTCGATGACGGATTTGCTTGATCACCTAGTTGATCAAGACAAAAGTCCTGGAAAGTCAGAACGTACACCGACAAAAGAGCTTCCAGCAAATGACTCCCATCCGACACCAATGATCAGCCGCTTCTCAGACTCAAGCTCCTATTCTTACAGAACTGATTCCGAAAAAGAGTCCCTACCTAAGCAGTTCGCTATAGGAGAACCACCAAAATAAGAGCCGGATATAGACGAAGTATTCTCAAACGATGACGAGATGGGTGACACACCCTTCCAAGAACAAGAAAAGACGACAAGACAGTTCGCCTCAAAGGTCATAACATTCACGTTCGATGACATTATCTTCGAAAAATGGAATGATCGTCTTGACGAATTTCATGCCTGGATGAATTCCGAGGCCATTACCTCATCATCAAACCTCGTCATACAGCAATTCGCGGCACGGCTTTCGGGTGCACTCAAGGAATGGTGGAATTCGCTTGGAGAATACAGACAACAACAAGTCTATCAAACCACCATACCGTTGCTTCTTGGAGAAATTCGCAGAGAATTTATAGGCACCCCAAGCCACCTCAAAGAGCAACTACAAGAAGAGTTCTTCACATCAAAGTGTTGTTCGCTAAAGAAAAGAGATCTCGTAAAACACTTCGAACATCAAACACGAAGGTACTATGCGCTAAACGGCCTTAACAACCCAAGCCTCAAACAAGTCTACCTCTCCTCCATTGATGATTATCTGAGCCAACAAACAAAGCTCAATATCAGAGACCAAGGTCAAACAGTCGAAGAGATCTCTATCTGATAAATTCAACAATACGTCTTCAGAACACTCGATAAACTTTTCAAACAAAAATTGTTCTGGACGGAATTTATGGATAAATCGAAGCACTTATCCAAAGTATGTGCGAGACCAGATCTATCAGTCAAGTGTTCAAAGTCCAAGAAACATTGCTCGTGTGGAGATAGAAGCAAAACTCGGCGCTTCCAAAAGTCATCGCATAAACCCAACTTCGCTAAATTCATGCGCAAACGGTTTTTCAGAAGAAAGTAAAGCTTCAGAAAAGAGACGAAATGCTTTTTATGCCACAAAGAAGGACATGTCGCCAAGAACTGCCCAAACAGTTCAAAGAAGAAGAGGCAGTATCTCATCAACTCCATATCCAATATTGCAGAAGATATCGATCTCGACAATCACGATCTCGAATCGGTGCTTTCATATGACAGCGATGAAAAGGATGCTATCTGTGGCTATTCAGAGTTTGATGCCTCTGAATCCTCTAACGATGAAGAATGTTGCTTTAAGATCACTCACATACCTCGTCAAGAAGAGATACAGACGCCGCATTTACCAGTAACAATCTTTGGTCCTTCCAAACGCGAAGATCCAGTCCAATGGTACAACGATAATGAATCCCAAAATCCTTCCATCATCCATGTGGTGTCCATACCAACAAGAATTCAGAGTGGCGAACTCATGATCCTTAGCAATCAAGCTCAAATCAAAGCCGATCACCATAGAGCTCTTTCCATGATGTCAAATAACTACAGAAGTTCTAGGCTCTTCCGCACCTGGAAAAGACCTAATTCTGGGATGGGATTCGTATTATACGCTGAAAAGGAATTACGACATTTCGATCGAGCCAAGAGGAATAAGATGGAAGACTCTCTACAAAGCCTTCACAACAATACCGCGACTATTCACAATTGAAGGACTTCCGTCCCCTGAATTCGGCAAAATTAAAGAAGAGTTACAACAATCTCATGTGCAGACTCTCACACCGAGTTTCTTCAGAAATGCAAGATCCCACTGTGGTTAAACCAGGAGTTCTTCGTATCGCTACCATTCAAAGAAAATGTCTACACAACACTGACAAAAGCGAGTCACGCAGGAATGCTACCCGCGTTGCTCAAACAAGCAAATGAGGAATGTGACCAACTAGTTAACCAAAGGGTAGTCTCATCGACTAATTCTCCATGGGCATGCAAGACATTTTACGTCAACAACAGAGCTGAACAAGCAAGAGGAAAGCTAAGATTGGTCATCGATTACAAACCGCTGAATCAATACCTCCAAGATGTCAAATTCACGTTACCAAACAAAAGGGCACTCTTCCAATCTTCAAGGTGCAACGATCTTCTCGAAGTTTGATTTAAAGTCATGATTCTGGCAAATCGGTATTTCGCCAGAAGAAAGGTACAAAACAGCCTTCTGTCTACCTAATCGCCATCTTCAATGGAATGTTTTGCCGTTCGGCCTCAAAACAGCGCCATCGCTATTCCAACAAGCCATGCTACGTATATTCAAGCCCCAACTCCATACAGCCTTGATATACATTGATGGCATCCTCATATTCTCATCAAACTACGAGGATCACATTCAAGCTCTCAGACAGTTCCAGAGCATAGTAAAGACGTATGGAATAATGCTCTCAGCAAGGAAGATGATTATAGCCCAGCCCAACATCGAATTCCTTGGAATGCAAATTACAAACGGAAAATTTGCCCCACATGCCCATCTAGCCACGACGCTTCTCGAATTCCCGGACAGCGACCTAACGAAGAGACAAGTCCAACAGTTCCTTGGGGTAATCAATTACCTAAGCGACTTTATCCCACAACTTTCCCTGTTGACGTGTCCACTACAAAAAATGCTGTCCAAGAATCCTCCTTTATGGACAAACAGACAAACAGAAGCGGTCAAAAGGCTAAAGCTAGAAATACAAAAACTACCACCTTTAAAGATTCCCTCCGAAGGAACACGTGTTCTCCAGACCGACGCAAGTGACAAATATTGGGGTGCTGTGCTACTCGAAGAAATAAATGGGAAACGTCAAATCTGCAGATACAAAAGCGAACGCTTTAAAGATTCGGAGTTCCATTATCACTCCACGTTCAAATAAATCCTAGCTGTCAAAAGGGCTATCGAAAAATTCGAGTTCCACCTGATTGGACATAAATTTCGCATAGAGATGGACATGTCATCTTTCCCAAAAATGCTACAGTTCAAGCAAAATATGGTCCCACATCAGCAATTATTACGCTGGAGCGAATGGTTTTCGAAGTATGACTTCGATTCCGTCTATTTAAAGGGAACGAAAAATGTTATTACCGACATGCTCAGCTGGAATCCTCTAAAAAAAATTCACATGATGGCAAGCTCCTCCGCATCCGAAGGAGGATATTACGATTTCGGAGCCAACATGCCTGGAGATGCTCATCAGCTCATCGATATGGGAACTTTTCACGAGCATCTCAAAGAAAGAATTTTCAAGTACCAGTCGATTATCCTATCAAAGTACAGCGTCAACAGTCATTACATCGCGCCGATAGGAATCCATCTAGACTATCCGTTCGCTCACCTCTACAGAATCGAAGATGCTGAAATACCAGAAGAAGTTCTCTGTTTCCTTTGGTATCTCTGTTCGGTATACACCATCGGCATCACTTTTGATATACACTGGCTATATCAAGTCATCAACTCACGCCAGAGACACAAAGACTGCCTCTCTACATTCCTGACATGGTTTGCACCATCAAGTGTCTGGAGTGGTAAGCTGAGAAGATCAGTAAAAACGGCGAACCTACCATTCAAGAAGCTAAAGGGACAAGGGTGTCTCAACCTTTTCTTCAATCCTCACACAATATACTTCTTCCATTGCCCCGTCCAAGTCAACATCAAAACCAACAAAATGCACGCCCTACCAACGCTCATCCACCACAACGACTTCAAACGAGGTGTTCGGCCAGACTTCAACGTCTATGATAACAAAGGATTCGAAGATTTCCAAACTCATGCGTTTCGCCTCAACAATGCTAGACAAACATTTCCCATACCATTCGATCTGAAGTGGAGCTACTATCTTATAGACTACCAGATGAGTCTAGACGAAGATCTACAGTTTTTCGAAAGCATATCAAACTCGAGACAAATTCAACCAAAGGCGATAAAACCAAAACCACCGCCCGCAACAGGCCCGCCAGAGTATTTCCAAGATGCACAATCTCCAGATGACTCGATGAACATCGACGAAATCGGAAAATTGTTCGGGTTAAATGATAACGTTGAACCACAAGAAAGCTTTGAACCAGAGATCACATACGAGTGTCCAGGAGATGAATACGGTTGCTGCGACAAGCATATCATCAAGTTCGAAGTGGATCATTGAAGGACTTTCTACTGTTGCTGCGACAAGCATATCATCAAGTTCGAAGTGGATCATTGAAGGACTTTCTCAAGGTACTTTGTTATGTATAATTATGTGTGATGTAAGCGATGATGTAATCGCATAAATAATTATGTAAGCGATGATGTAATCGCATAAATAATGTATAATTATGTGTGATGTAAGCGATGATGTAATCGCATAAATAATGATGTAAGCGATGATGTCCTCGCTGAAGTAAGCGCTTAGGTCAGCGCTCAAACCCTCCCCTATAAATATGTGTATACTCCCTTTGTGAAATACAACTTAGAATTTTCCTAAAAACCTCTCTCTAAGTTCTCTCTCTATGAGTCTCTAAATTCTCTCTAGTTTTCAGACTTCTTAATATCTTCATAAGTTATGATTACTTTTTTTCAAAATATGAGTTAAGATTCTGCTCAGTTGTGCTCTCACTGAGTTTTTCGTTAAACCAACACGACAGTCAATACGATTTTCGTGGGGAGAGATAAGGTTCCTAACAGTGGTTGAGCCATGGCTGGAGATGCCTATGAATGTTCCCTTTACCTGGAACTTATCGAAACCCACGATTGTTAACACGACTTTGTCAATACGGTTTCTCGATCAACTCTTCGAGTGTATATCCCATAATTATATCTTAATTTAAGAAAAATATGAACGTCTAAATACCAATAATGATACGTCCACCCATCACGTGACAGATAATTCATAATTTGTTTACAAATGAAAATGACAAGATTTTACTATAAAACTATAAAAGAGAAACATTTGGGGAAAAAGTCGTCAAATAAAACAGAAGAGGACCACGTAGGTGCCCATTTGCACGTCTTTTGGATTTTTCAGGTAGCCCTCGTGGTTAAGATTTAGGTCCAAATCCAATATTAAAAAAAAAACGATTAAAAGCAAGAAACATAAAGACACACAATTTTTTAGTATTTCACTTTTAATACAAAAAAACTCACGATTAGTTAAATACTGCATTATAAAAATATTTGCCAAAAAAATCAATTGTGTGAGCTAACGACAGTTAAACACTGGTTTTAAAAGATGAGAAAATGATTATTTCTTTTAATATCATGTATTAATTGGTGCAAATAATATACATGCAATATGATTTATACCAAAATATCTACATTTCGTATATATGAGTGCATACCATGAATTTTTAATTATTCATTTTGAAATTGTACCTATTTTAAACTTTAATATATTCGTTTATTCCTAACTTCTTTTTTTTAATTATTTTATTGAATGTAATTGTAAAATGTATTTAATTTTTTTGGTCAATGTAAAATTTATTTAATAGATGTTTTTTTTTTCTTAAAAAAAATATAAACATAAGATTCCACTGTAGGCGAAACATTCGCGTACTATATATTCAAACAAAACAGTCTAAAGCTATATAGCTAGCAAGCGACTGAATCCTATATTTGTTTTTTTTTTCGCAACAGAAAAACAAGTTTCATACTTCTTCTATCGGTGATTTTTATTATTATTAAAATATCGGTGATATAAAAAAAAATCGCTGATATCATTTTAACTAAATAAGTATACATAATATAATTGCTGTTATAAATCTAATATATATTATGTATACTTATTTAGTTAAAATGATATCAGCGAATTTTTTAGAGTACCGTTTTAATATAAAAAATTGCTTGTAAAAAGGGTATCTATTTTATAATATTACAAAGTTTAGAAGAGTTTTGTTTAGTTAGTGTTATCGGACCTGAATTTAAATTCTATTTAAAAAGATGAATCTGTATTTAAAAAATTGCATAATACTCTAAATGATATGATCTTCTATGCCGCCCAATGCTGTCTTGGTTCAAATTTTCATATATGAAACTAATAAGTGGTTTTCTTTATAAAAAAAAACTAATAAGTGGTTTAATTTTATCTATTTTCGACCAAAGAAAACTAATAAGTGGTTTACAACAATTTTATCTATTTTCGACCAAAGAAAAAAAAAACATGTTAAAGGGATAAATCTAAAGTAGTCCAATCTCCAGGGAATAAAAAGAATAAAAAAAGGAATGATGCATGAAATGGTGTGTGGGAAAGGCAAATGCACATGCTCCACAATGTTGCGTGAGGGGTAAGTATCTCTTTACTCTTTACTTTTGGGTGAAAAACCATACGCTCTCTCAGCCGTTGGATCTCTTTCTTCCTTTCATCATGCTTCCGTCATCGTCTTTGGTCCCACGCCATCTTATATCTTAATATTTTACCGATTTTCTTTTTCCAACCATTAATACTATATTATTTATGAATTTGTTTCCTATTATTATTTTTTGTTTCTTTTTAACAAGTTGCTTCTTGTTTATTTGTCCGTTGGGTTCCTTAAAGGCTTAAATATGTAAAAAAAAAAAAACTTTGAATCGTTTTCCAAAAATCATTAAAAATTAAATTATTCCGAGTTTTAAAATTCTAAGATCAACAGGTACTTAATTCTCTTATGTATCTGTCTATGTATGTGTATATAAAATTAGATTGGACATTTACAGTATATCTGTGTATCAATTATGACAAAACAAAAACACTTATGAAAAAAAGTTATATGATTGAATTTTTCAATCTTTTTCGAGAATGAATGGAGATTGGTTTTGTTTTCTTCCAAAACTATGTCAGTCAGAATAAAATTTTAATCAGTATTGATAAATGTTGGAATTTTATTTTATTTAATATATTGGCCTATATATGCAGAGGGGTTAGGTTAGATGGATGGTATAAATATATGTCGAAACATTAAATATAATTAGATATGAATATATGCTGTAAAAAAGAAGAAGGTGTGAGTATATAATTATGTAAAATGTCGTTTTTTTCTCAAAGGAACTCGAGATCAAACATGCTCGTCCTAATTCAGTAGTTTTTATAATATTTTCTGCAGCTATATTGATAGTCTTTTACTCCTACGTACTTATTAGACCTCCCAATTCTTTTTCATTATTTATTTGCCTAAAATAGACCTAATAACAAATATAGTATACGCAACGTTAAAAACAAAAACAAAAAAACAAATATTTGAGAAAGAAAGAAAAAAATATATTACCATCACCAAATATTTTTAGAACTTGATAGAAATTTTTTGTAGAACTTGAATCCACGAGGTAACAGTTTTTATACCATGCATGGATGGTAAAGGTGAGTGGTTTAAATCAATATTCTTCGTGGGTTTAAATCCTCAATTTATAATTCAATATCTTTTTATATTTATTTTTGATGTAGGCTTTAACGATATTCGTTAATATTAGACATATATGCCGCAAATACTAGTGTGATGCCAATGCCAATTCCGAAAATAGACAGAAGTCACAAAACTTACCTATAAAAATGCCTTTTAGAAACCTGAGATTAACACAGATGACGAATGCTAACGTAAGTGCATTGAACGACACGGCCAAAATATATGTATCATGGCATTTATCACAATTGACTGTGAATTACGTCTAACTTTTACTAATAAAATGAGTATTTATATGCTGTCTATTAATTGCTTCGAAATAACAAGGACCATATCTTTGTTTTTTTTTTTTTGGGGTAACATTTCGAGAAGCACGCAAAGAACATACTCTTTTTTTTTCAGGATGTTATAAATAAGGCATATAGAATTTTTATCATTTAACCTTTTTCCAATAACTGCATTTTCTTTTCAAATGGTCAGATCCTTCTAACTCTAAATGGGTTGATTCTTTGGGTTTTCGTGTAGCCTAACTTTTTCTTTTTTAAAAATAAACCTTTTAGTTATTCTTTCTTGTATAGATACTCCTATAATCACCAACCTCACCTGAAGACTACTTTTCACATCCCCTGAAAAATTATACATAATTAACATATCTTATTAGTAAAAAGAATTCAAATTTTCCTACTAAAAATAAACGATAATATGTATACCCTAAGTCGTGGAATCCAATGTGTTTAAGAAAAATTACCGAACGTGAGAAACGTATATTATCCGACACATAGATATTTATGATATATATATATATGTGTGTGCGTGTATATAAATATAGACAAATAGAATAAAAAAGGGAAATAGTAAAATCCATAAAAATACGGACTGCAAGAAGTAGAAAAAAAGTAATAATGATGGAAAAAGAGAAAACATCACGCAAAACCTTAAAAGAAAGTCGTCTGGTTGTCGTGTGCTGCTCTCTCCTCAAATAGTTTTGCCGAAGTTTTCACGTCATTTTTAACCTTCAAAATTTCATCTCTCTCTCTCCTTCGTATCATACTATATTAGTACTACGAGTACCCACCTCTCTCTTTCATCCAACCTTCTCTCTCTATTCTCTCTCTTTCGCTTTCTATCTCCCAAGAAAAATGTCAGTCAACCATTACTCCACAGACCACCACCACACTCTCTTGTGGCAGCACCGCCACGCCACCGACACATCGGAGACAACCACCACCACAGCCACGTGGCTCAACGACGACCAAAAAGAGTCACTCTTCGAGAAATCTCTCACACCAAGCGACGTCGGCAAACTCAACCGCCTCGTCATACCAAAACAGCACGCAGAGAAATACTTCCCTCTCAATTCGGTCGTCGTCTCTTCTGGTGCAGACACGTCATCGTCTTCGACGGAGAAAGGGATGCTTCTAAGCTTCGAAGACGAGTCAGGCAAGTGTTGGAGATTCAGATACTCTTACTGGAACAGCAGTCAAAGCTACGTGCTGACTAAAGGATGGAGCAGATTCGTCAAAGACAAACAGCTCGACCCAGGCGACGTCGTTTTCTTCCAACGACAACGTTCTGATTCCCGGAGACTCTTCATTGGCTGGCGCAGACGCGGCCAAGGCTCCTCCGCCGTGAATACGACTAGTTCTATGGCAGCTCCACCATATCTCCAAATGCACGCCTCTAGTAATTATTACTCTAATCCTCCTCCTCACTCAGAGTATTCCCACTACGGTATGATATACTATTATTCTCTTTTTCACCATATTATTTTCTTGCTTTTAAAATATATATCTAAATACAATTACTTTCAAATAGTTAGTTCTAAGTCTTATTGCTCATTTTAATTAATCTACGAATTTATTTTGATCTCTACAATCGTGTTCAATAGTATCAACTAATCTAATGTTGTCGGGAGGATTAAAACAATCAAACACCAATTATATATTTTTTTTTTGTAAGTGTATGATAATTATTTGTAGTTGTACACGATATACTGCCTATTACGTGCGTATTAACAAGAGACCTGATATACAGCTATGATTTTATAAAAAAAAAATGACCCCGACAATTTCTACTACTCCAAGTCCAAGTTGTTATTAATATAGCTATACACGCGCACATAAGAGCGCGTGACTAAGACCGTCCAATCCCCTGGGACAAACGTGATTTTTGTTCAGTTGTTTGTTTTTTTTTGTTTTTCCCTTGAATAAATTAAAGAAGCGCACGTGTCGTGATTACAGGCGCCGCCGTAGCAACAGCTGCGGAAACTCAATCCATACCATCGTCTTCCGCCGTCGTCGGGAGCTCGAGGACGGTGAGGCTCTTCGGTGTGAATTTGGAGTGTCAAATGGATGAAGAAGACGGAGGTGATTCCGTCGCCGCCGCGGCCAACGCGGAATGTCCCGACGGTTATTACGGCCAGAACATGTACTATTATTACACTCCTCATCCTCATAACATGGTAATTTGACTATTTTACCCTTTTAGAGGTTATATATCTGATTCAATTTGGGTACATTGCATCATCATATATAGACTATGATTTAAAGATACATAAATTATAAATACAGATGGGCGACGCTGTTTCTCGAGATGAGACAGTTGAAATTATAATTAAATAATGGAGATTGATTAGGAGAGATTTTTGTTGTTGTTGTTGTTAATTAATATTAATACTATGAAGAGAAATCAGGAATCTGTTAAGAGACTTTTGAGCAGTCGCACATGGCCACTTTGTGAGTGACTTTTGCCCTGCGTTGATTTGTTCTTTTGTCTGAGCCCACTTTCATTTCTTTTAGTATTAGTTAGTTAATTAATTAATTTTAATTCTAAAGTATGTATTTTTTTTTTTTACTGGCGCCGCAATGTTATTCTAACAATGCTAAGGAAATGTTAATTGTTAGAGAAAACAAACTTCTTTCTTTCTGGGACGGCGTTAGAAGATAAATTATGAGCATGGATAAGGAAATGTGTACAACATTATTATTATGTATGTATGTATGTTACAGAGTGTATATTATGAAAGAATGATAATAATTTGGGGAAAAACATAAAACAGAATATAGCTTTCACGGGGGATACGATGAAGCAGCTTGGAGATAGACGAGGAAGAAATCCAAAGAAGTGACAAGAATTTCGGAATTGACTTAAAGCTTTTATATGGGCCCAGGCTTTGCGCATTCTCTATAGCCAGCCACAGAGGCCAATTTTCTGGAAATTGTATGCAATTTTAATAATTAGTATCTCATTAGTTTCCGTACTGTATGTAACTAATTTGGAAAAGAGAAAGATGAAAAATCGCTGAATTTCAGGAAAAGTCTTTTCTCTACTTCCAATGTCAGAGAAGAGAAAAATGCAACATCAAAATACTTCTCATGACGATGAATGATGTTGATGATGATGTATTCACACACATGCATCATGATGTATAGTTGTACTTGTCTGATGATGATGATCTCTTTTTTTTCTGGTGAAAGATGAAATGGGAAACTGATGAGATTATTATAGAAACAAATGTGGGGACAACCAAATGATGGTTTATGGTATTGGAGGTACTATATTTATGCTTTTACCCTTTTTACTAGCTTCTTTGATAGTTTCTCATCTTTTTTTTGTGTGTGAACAATGGCATTGCAAAGTAAGTGCAATTGCAAGGCATGGTTTAATTCAAATATGTTAACCATAGATCAGATCAATCAATATAATGTATTTTATTCTATAATGGGAAAGCAGTTCATGAATAGACATGTACATAATGTATTTTTATCTCTGAGCTAGTCTATCCAATATTTTGACAAAAAGAGAAAAAAAACTTTGAGAGACTCCTACAAGAACCTGTTCTTTTTCATGTACTAAGGTCAGATGAACAGTGAATCATCTGTTGAAAGCGATTGTCTATTCATGTACTGCTTCTTTTAGTGCTCTTCAAACATTTATCTCTCATGTCTATATATTAGAAAAAAAAATCAATCATTGGATCAGTTATTCACCTCCATGTGCTTCCAAAAAGAGGTTGTGGTATGCTCCAATGATATCTTTATCTAGCACATACATTGTTTCTTCATCATTTCATATCTCAATATAAACCATTAAACATGGGTTTTATCAACCAGATTTCTGATACAACTCACATATATTACTAAAATCCATTTACAGACCTAAACCAACCTAAAACCTAGGAATTGTTCCAGAGAATCCCCAACTCTCGAATACTCAAAACAAAATTCTCGATGCTCAACAAGTCTGCTGAATCCGATCTGCTTACTCTAATCTTCGACTCTAGCTAACTTTCTAATCAGCTGTTAGTTATCTGGACGTGGTGATATGCATAGGCTTAACTCTCTTATATCTTACACTTATTTATTTCCATTCCGAAAAGAGCTTCTAGTCAGACAAGAGACTCTAAGCTAACCCCAAGGCTGCTTTAGGTAAGAGAACTCGTTGCTCAGAAACTATAGGTAGTGAGGTAGCTATAGCTTGGTTATTGAATTTTAAGTAAGAGAAAAGAAAATTGCCATCTCTACAATCACTCAAGTGGATGCTTTGTCAAATTGAAGCTCTCGAAACTATCTGCGTATGGCACCAAAAGAGTAAAGCTAAGTCCTGATTAGACAGAAAGTTCTCATAACAGAGATTGAAACAATACAACCTTATCATGACCACTCACTAACTTCAAATGCTCGGGTTGTATGCGCACATGTTCCAACTTTGAGTGCAGTAACAAGTGCTAATCTTTAAGGCAGACGCATTTGTTGACTTGACAGCATGGGTGGATATTCAACAGGTAATGCAAAATATGTTTCAAGCTACTTTCGTTTCGACCTTACTTAGCCACAGGTGATTCTCTAAGGGCCCATGCAGATTCAGGAAAGATACTTACTTGTTGACTTCAAGGCTAATTGATTTCCGCCCAATGGTTTAGTGGCTCTGCAAGTGGGAGAGGGACCCTCAGCCATGTGCCATTATCACTAGTCTTTGAAGCTTTTGGCTATAGTTAAGATGCTCATTGGCCTCCTCCTGCATTAAGGGTTCGTCCTGCAAATAAAGTTTTGATCATAACAAGACTTCAAGTACAGTTCTGAATCGACTGCTCAACTTTTCCCCTGAAATCTATCTGATATTTATGTTTTTTACTAACTTCTAGGGGCCAGCCAAATTTTTCTGCAACAGCATTATGGGAGACTATTACAGATAGCGTGGATTTAAATCCACTAACAATGCATTGGTTAAGGTCAACAGTGTTTTTGACATGGGAAGAAAAAATGTGTATAGGGAATCACAAAGAAAATTGATTTTTTTCTTACCATAACTAAGAGTTGCTTACTATTGTTTTAGCGGTATCAAACAATCACTTGGGTCCCCCACAGATAAAAGGTATCCCTGCAATGTGCTCAGCAAAAGTCCTCGAGAAATGAAATCTCAATAAGCTGTAAAGGGAATCAAACCATGACCATATATCATCAAGTTCATCACAAATTTTCTTGTAACCTATCCTCCCTGCATCAGTCTCAGACGGAAGAGGTTGTGAAGAGTTGCTTCACAAATAGGCTACATTGTGCGTGAAAAACTACGCCGTCGTAGTGGTACAGTCAGATGACTTCAGACTCTTCTTTACTCTGCATGACTTGCTGGACACCCTCATGGTAACCTTTTATAAAGCTTGCAAGAGCATCTTTATATTGAGAAGCTCGTGTCATGTACACACGATGTAAAGCAGGCCTTAAAGTCTTCATGAAATTAGAGAAAAAAAAAAAAAAGTCTCCATGCCACCTCTTGCAGCTACCGCTGTAGAGAAGAGTAACGGAAAAGGAATGAAAAACAAGCGATTAAGAATAAAGGGATAGACAATAGATCATAGATGAAGTCAATAAACTTCTGACCAAAAAAAAGAAGATGAAGTCAATAAACTAAAGAACGGGGCAGTAAATTTCAGTTGGCAAAAGCACTTCTTAATATCAATAACAATACTATGAGAAGTATTCCACTTCTCAATACTTGTAATATGCATTACTAATAGTTATGTGCTCGCCGGGTTACAATTTGGAATGAACCAACTACGATCATTTTCTTTTAAATATAAGTCAGATACAATTAAAGTAGGCTATATAGCATAAGACCAGTTCTTACCAAGATCTTCCAAAACAGAGGGCTCTTTCTCTGTCTCTTTGGCTTGTTTTTTAGGCTCAGCATCACCCTGCTTCTTGTAATCATTTGGACGAAGCTCAGGACCTATATCTCGCACCCAGCTTGCAGCATAAAGCCTTGATGCTTCCTTCAACACCTAAATTACAAAAAAATAAAGATTTCGTCCAGTGGTTAGCATTAGATTATTTTTCATCAAGAGGAGAAAGCACCAACTACTCTGAATAATAGTGAGAAGTGAATTACAGACCTCTTCTATCCATGATACGCACAATGATCAAAGAATCTTGTATCAGAAAAGGATGAACCTTTTTGCTCAAACCAGAGAAATCTCACATTTGTTTTTCACCACAATATACATAATGAAATCACATGCTTCGAAATTGTATGTCATCTAAAAAATCAAGACGTCACTGAAGGATTCATTCACTTTAAATCGGACAGAAAACCAAACAGAGTTCAGAACACTAAGCACGACAAAATGCGAAGCTGTTTATCCTTGGAAGAAAAATTTCAATGTGTTGTGTGTTTCTTCGGAGCTGCTTGATGCAGGAGTCACTGTACATATGAGCTACCATATCCAGATGGAACAATCAATTGGTTACGTCGATCAAAGCAATTGTTTTCTGATGCCTATGGTCATGTTGTGTCTGGCATTTATTGCAGCAAGAAGCTAAAACAGATCTGTAATAACACTTACAGATACACGTCCATGACCACTCAATGAGGACTGAAGCAGCCTGGTTAATGCCAGACTCGGTTTAATCTACGGGAAGGGAGCTGCCTTACTACGACGGGATCAAACTAGGTGATGGCGAATTTACGGCGTTTAAGCAGCCGGCGGAAAATGTAACGGTGACAGTGACGAAATTAAGGGGATCGAGAATCCAGTTAACGAGCTCGTCGCGCAAAGAGTTGATGGAATTGCAGAAGAACGGAAAAGTGCCGTTTGACCTGAGAATTAAAGCGCCGGTTAAGTTTAAGGTTGCCGCCGTGTCGACGTGGACGATGACCGTCACGGTGGACTGCAAAATAACACTGGACAAACTAACGGCATCGTCAACTGTTGTAAGGGAAAATTGCGTTAAGGAAGAGACTTAAGCCTGTTGTGATTTTTCAGATTTTGGTTCGGTTCGTATTATTATACTTCATTTTTTGAAAATTGAAATTTGCTCCGTTCGAACTGAAAGTTTTAGTTGGTTCGGATTCTAAACTTTGGAAAAGGGAAACTAACCAAAACTTTAAATATGTGAATTGATTGTTTTAAATCAATGTTATACTTATTAATTAAATATTTTAAAATAACCAAAATTGGTAGAAAAATCGATGTGAATATAGATAGATTCGTATTAAGAAAAGGCCACAAGAAAATCAAAAAATTCAGCATTAATGCAGTTTAAAGTGTGAATTATCTTACCATAAATAAATAAATAAAAATTTTAAAAAAAACTTTACATTTAGAAGTTCAGTTGGATTTTTAGTTAAATGCTCAAATCCAGAATACAAAAAAGGAAAAATCACAATTTTGCATCCCTGGATCCTAACCTAAGTCATTGCAATTGAAAACGAATTCTCGGAATTTCAATTTAAATATATTGTAGGCTTAAAACTGAAGAGTTTAACTCCATCAATGTCCAACAAGAGAAAACATCAGATCAGACCAAATTTCGAGTGATGTTTGGACACAGAAAACAGGCCCAAATATACATCTAAGCCCTAAAACTAAAGTTCTTAAAACGATTGTTTTTTTTTTGTAACTCAAGTGTGCAACGCTACGAGTTACTCTTCTCCCAGTGGTACCACTGCTTGAGGCTAAAGAAGCTTGAAAAGAACTATTTTCAGCTGAGTTTCTGTGGCTCCAAAGTTTCCTTCTCTTGGATCTTGGAGCTGCGGCTTGAGTCTCGTTTTCCTCCTCTTCATCATTCACTGCTGCTTCAACAGCTTCTTCTTCTGTAATTCTACCCAAAGGCCATATTGCATGGCTTCCCGCAACTAGAGCAAACTTTATCATCCTGTAATTTGTACGTGATCAGAAAGTAAAATACTATTGAAGTCGAACTCAAATCCATTGAGGTTGAGGAAAATCTACAGAAGCTGTGTGTACCATTTAAGATAACAAGTTTTTGAGGCAGTACTTGTGTATCCGGACCATGCAACCTTCGTTTGGACACAAATCCGCCTGGAAACGAGTGTCAGAAAACAAAGCATCAGATATGAAGTTAGCAGATAATATTGATCATCACAATGTAAATTTCTTTTAATGTGAATCCTATCAGTTATTTTTTTTCAGAATTGCAGACCTTTACTCCAGCTTCATTGCAGACCTCGCAAGAAGGAACAACATTGTTCCTGAACCAACTGAGTAGGTCAAGAAGAAACCTTATACCAAGGCCGATGTTACCCTCTCTTGTGCGGCACAGCCATTTGTCCCTTACAAGTTCATCGAGACTTTTATCCTTTTGCGACATTGAAAAGTTCTTGAATGCAGGAGGGGCTTGCTGTTGACTGCTGCTGGCTTCACTTGGTAACTGAGATATTAACACAAGATCCGTCAAAGAGACAAAAATTATACAGTCCAACCATATGACTAGCAATAATAAAAATTTGGTAACATAGGAAAGATCCCAATCAGTTGTCTTCACCAAACAGACAGAAGAGAAATGCTGCGAAATTTGAGATTCGTTTTTCATAATGATCCAACAGTCAGAAACGGGGATGAAACATTTTATATCATACAAGACGAATATAACTCAAGAGTTAATCAACAAGCGACAACGTTAATCCTCGTTTCAGATTATATCTCATACAGAACAGAATACTTTCAAGTGACCTGTAAGGATAGTAGCAGTTTTGAAGTCACCATGATCAGTTGATTGAACAGTGGGTATGGATGGTTCCTTTTGTCAGTAGATCAAGAGGGACTATGATTGACCTGATTCCCCAATCGGATATTGAGGGCACCAAAGCTCGATATGCAACCTTGAGCAGCTTCATCCTGTGCAATTGCTTCTATCTGCCAGAAGTTGAAGTCATCAATGTCAAGAGAAAAGTAGCACATACATCCACTCTACGCAACCCATAATCATCTCAGTGCACATCTTGCAAGAAAAGAGAACGACATAGGAGACTCAAATCTTTGATGTGGTAAGCTTGTCGCACTAGATAAATCGAAAAGAATGAATAAAATCGTTCAAACTTTTACTTTCTTATCTAAATATATTACAAAGAAGACAAACAACTTTGATGAACTAGGAACAGAACATAAGCCGGACAAAAAATGACCAAATGCAACTTACAATGCCTTTAAAGAATGCAATCTGCGGAACAGAATATTTTGTCTGATCATCGGACACATTGCTAACCACTCCATAACAAACTTGGCTATCATACTGATCTCTATCTCCTGCAACATAAGAAACAGATATGCAGCAATTAAATTACATTTCCCGAATCTTAATATCGGCTGATGAAATTGGGTAAAAAATTCCGTAAATGACAGATTTAAAATTAAACGAAAATCCATCCCGCGAAAACCCAGAAAAGCTACTTGAACATTCATCACAGAGCGGAGAAAGATGAGTACATTCATCACAGAGACCCACCTGGGTTTCTGCCGGTGAAGATTGAATGAAACTCTTTCTCCTCGAGAGGACCTCGTGGAATCAAAGCCTGAATAAGTGCTTAGCGATGCCATCCTCAAACCGCAATTTCACCGTAGAAAAAGTTGGGGTTTTAGAATCACGTCAACCCTAGGATTTCTGTGAACTGGGTTTTTTTGGTGAGAGGAGGAGAGAGAGATGGCGGGAAGGGAATCGAGTCGATGACGTATTAAATCAATTTCACGGCTAATTTATTAATTCGGCTTTATGCTTGTTTGTTGCTAATTGCAGTTTGATCTCACAATTTAAGGGAAATTGGCAAATCTGACCATAAAATATATTGGAATTTCAAAAATGGCATAAGAAAAATTGCCAAAAAACCAAATTTTACCTTCTTTTTTACATGTATATATTGTGTGTGCTTAAATTACATTTTTACCGATAACAGAACTGAATATGAGCATTGTCATGAAATTTTCACAGCTTTCAAGTTTTTTTTTCTTCATGAAATCCTTTTCACAGCTGTCATAAAATCCTTTTTAACAATTTGGTATTGCGAGTTTGAGTATTGAAAATATAAAACTGAATCATTGGATAACAATCCATGAGTTAAATATTGGGCAATTCTACAAAATAGCACCAAAAAACTTAAAGTTCAATAATTTAGCACACAAAGGTGAAAATTCCAAAATTAGCATTCATTATAAGGGAAAAAGACTCATTTAACTTTGAACAAACACAAATAAAAATAAAAATAAAAAAAGCAGACGGGAAAAACCTTTGTCGAGACTCGAGAGTCATCGACGGCGATATTTCCTCTTTGAATCCCTCATCGGCGACACCACCGCCGCCGATCAATTAACCATCACTCGTTATCCGGCAGCTCTTCGGCGAACCGTATGTCTACGGATCAGACCTACTTCTGGATTCGCGACGGCGCCGAGTGGCACTGCTTCGCCGGAGACTAAGTCGGATGTCGAGCGGCTCAGGTCAGACCAAGCCATTACGCCTCGCTCGCAAGATTTCGATGCGGGGTATGTGGATATTATCGCTAGCGTTGAACTCGCGGATTATGGTCCGGTTCGTGGTATTATGGTCATTCGTTCGTATGGTTACGAGATCTGGGAAGCGATTCATGTTTCTTTTTTAAAT
This sequence comes from Eutrema heterophyllum, assembly GCA_002933915.1. Classification (NCBI taxonomy): domain Eukaryota; kingdom Viridiplantae; phylum Streptophyta; class Magnoliopsida; order Brassicales; family Brassicaceae; genus Eutrema; species Eutrema heterophyllum. The sequence continues at coordinate 510,678 of PKMM01027923.1, read as the reverse complement.
TTAGTTCGTTTTAATTTTTGACGTTTTTTAACTTTATTGCCAAATGTTTCTTTGTGTTGCTTCAATTTCGTCGTGCTTGTTAATTTGCAGGAGTATTTGAATGTGAAAGTCAAAAAGACTGGCCATAGCAACATGCACTTCCCGTAGGTACAGTTTGAAATAGGAATTTAGAAAACTAGTTTAAGCTGGTTTAATTTGTTAATTCAGTTTGGATTTAGGATAGAGTTAGTATAATTACAGATTATTCACAAATAGGATAGGGTTTAAGCATATTTGTTCACAAAGCATGAAACTTTTACTTGTAACGCATTGAATGTATTGATGCCATATTTTACTTCTTGAATGGAATGATACATTCATGTTGCCATCATTGCTCTATTCTTATACTTTTATGTTACGTTGGAGTTTCAGTGATAGTTTGGCCTTTTTGTGCAGTTTATACCGTACTCGTTTATTAAGAAAGAACCTTCACACGTTGAGGGATTTGTGACTGTTGGAGGAGGGAAATAACTTGAAGAGAAGCTTGTCATAGGCATAGGAAATAACTGTTCTGAAACAAGAAATGTGCACTAAAATCATGTTCATAAACGATTTGTTCATTTAGGAAGACTTTCCGAAATACGTTAATATCTTCCGAAATACGTTTCATTTCCAAGAAAATATCATTTTTTATCATTTGTTCATTTAAGAAGACTTTCCGAAATACGTTATATATCTTCCAAAATACGTTTCATTTTCAAGAGAGGATCATTTTTCATCATTTGTATCATTTCTGAAGACTTTCCGAAATACATTATATATGTTCCTAAATACGGTTCATTTTCAAGAAAGGATCAGTTTTCATCATTTGTATCATTTAGGAAGATTTTCCGAAATACGTTATATATCTTCCGAAATACGTTATTTCCTGTTGATTTCCATGCGTAAATGAAGCATCAGAACAAATGTTTTGTTGTTTTGGATACACAAAGAAATAAGAGAAAGATACAAATGATGAAAACTGATCTTTTCTTGGAAATGAATCGTATTTATGAACATATATAACGTATTTCGGAAAGTCTTCAGAAATGAACAAAAACATAACGATATTTTATGTTGATTTCCATGCGTAAATGAAGCATCAGAACAAATGTGTTGTTGTTTTGGATACACAAAGAAATAAGAGAAAGATATAAATGATGAAAACTGATCCTTTCTTGAAAAAGAATAGTATTTAGGAACATATATAACGTATTTCGGAAAGTCTTCCGAAATGAACAAAAACAGAAAACTATAAAAAAACGATATTTCCTGTTGATTTCCATGCGTAAATGAAGCATCAGAACAAATGTTTTGTTGTTTTGTCTACACAAAGAAATAAAGAAAGATATAAATGATGAAAACTGATACTTTCTTGAAAATGAATCGTATTTAGGAACATAGATAACGTATTTCGGAAAGTCTTCAGAAATGAACAAAAACAGAAAACGATATTTCCTGTTGATTTTCATGCGTAAATGAAGCATCAGAACAAATGTGTTGTTGTTTTGGATACACAAAGAAATAAGAGAAATATACAAATGATGAAAACTGATCCTTTCTTGAAAATGAATAGTATTTAGGAACATATATAACGTATTTCGGAAAGTCTTCCGAAATGAACAAAAACAGAACAATATTTCATGTTGATTTCCATGCGTAAATGAAGTATCAAAACAAATGTGTTATTGTTTTTGATACACAAAGAAATAAGAGAAAGATACAAATGATGAAAACTGATCCTTTCTTGAAAATGAACAATATTTAGGAACATATATAACGTATTTCGGAAAGTCTTCCGAAATGAACAAAAACAGAAAACAAAAAATGAAATCTAGAAGAGCTCCATTGAAGAACGCATATCGTTCAACAATCACAAACTCATAGCCAAAAATAGGAGCAAAAGAACATACAAGTTGTAGAACATGAGTAGAAAGCAACCGTAGTAGAAACTTGCAATCTGAACTTGTTTGAGAGATCAAATCCTTAAGGGGAATCTTCTGCTTTAGAATAAAAGGTGATTTTCTGAACAGCTTGGAAGGGAAACGAATTAACCAATAAAGCTCCAGCAACAAAATCATTTTGAGCCAAAACGGAGCATATGCGTCTATTTATACAACATTCACAATCGACCTAATGATTCCAGCAGCAGCTCTCTCCGAGTAATGTCCATGAGCTATGATCCTATCAAACAACTCACCACCAGCACACAATTCCATCACCAGATGAACAGATTGTCTATCCTCATAAGCACCTTTGATCTCAACGATGTTTGCTTGCCCAAACAAAGTACTGCTTTATCTGAATCTCCCTCTTCACATCCTCTTTGTCTTGCTTACTGATTAGCTTCCTCTTGAGGATCGATTTGCAAGCGTAAGTGTTCCCTGTGGAAATCTCTCTGCACCTATACGTTATCCCAAACTGTCCTCGACCTAATTCTTTCCCTAGGCTGTACAATTTCCTGATGTCTTATAATGGTTTGCCTAATATGGTGTCTGGATCTCGAAAGGAGGTCGGATTCGACGGCGGTGTCAAAATTTGCTGATGGATTGGATGTTGTGTCGGAGGGATTTGAGGTTTTCGATGCTCGGGGACTTGATGAACGAGCATCCTTACCGATTCCGAGATTGAGAAGAGCATCGAACGAAGCAATCTTATCATCTTCAATTGGTGAATCGTCGATCATTCTAACCAGCGACGTAATGGCAATGAGCATCGCGAGCGTCACTCTCGCCTCCATGTCGTCCTTCGCTAATAATTGAAACTCACTCACCGCCACCGCCGCTAATTTCTTCTCGTCACCTCCACACTTTCCTCCTTCTTCATCGTCTCAATCACCGCTAAGTTTAACAGATCGTTGAGCTTCTCCGATTTCGTCATGAAACCCTCTGATGTTGAATCATCCCTTCCGATCATGGCGGATTTTGAAATCGTCGGTGATGATTAATGAATTTCTGGAAATTGACTATGGGCAAAGTTGTCTTTTGCCTCTTTAATGAATGCTAAAAATGAGACTTTTCTATTAGAGTGCTAGTTTGGTCAGAAAATTTTCAAAAAATGCTATTTTAAACAATTTCTCTTAAATATTTATCATTATGATAATTTTGAAGAGCTTAACATACATTATGGTTGATTATTTTGTTTTATCATGTAGTTTATATTTAGTTTTTTTTTTTTTTTTCACCTCAAATTGTCTATGATTTTTTTTTATCATGTTCTTTACTTTATGCGACAATTTGAAATTACTTGGGAAATCTATTTATCATTATTTTAAAAAATTGCACAAAAATCGTTCAGAGTTATTTATAAAAAAAAATGAATAGAAAATTAATAAAATATATCATTGGATCCATGGTAACTTTGATGGTGGCATCGACGATATAGGATTGGCGGCTCATGTGCTCACTAAAAGGGGCCTTGTTTTAGAGGAAATTTGTCAACTTACCTATGACATTTATCAACATACTGCTATCTGGATAAGTAGCTTGGATTTGTTCATTACTTTTTGTCTTCTATTTACTGTGACTCACAATTTTTTTACTGCCTAGTTGGTGGATGAATATCATGTAGGAGCGCGATGCATGTTCACAAGGATATGAATTTACCAGCAATTTTATGGAGTGGATGCTTTCTGAGAAGCTTTGAAATGGACCTGTCGATGCAATCGTACGCTGGTTTTCTTCTTTTAACGAGACTGTTGGAAGAGATGTAAGTTTGCTTTTATCATTTTTATGATATTTTTCGCCGGTCTCTATCCATCCAAGATCTTATAAATAAGATGTGGGGATGGGTAGATAACGATGGTAACATTGAAGATTTATCAATGGTATGTCATATTCTCAATAGAAGAGGCGTGTTGTTAGAGGAAGAGTGTGAGCTAACATATCATATCTATACACGCAGAGCTATTTGGGTAAGTAGGTCTTTGATTTTTTCATACTTTTTTTCTTCTATTTAATGTGACTAACATTGTTCTTTGTTAGTTGCCGGTAAAGAAATATTGCGTACGTCATATGCGTGTTCACAGATATTACCATTATGATTCATCCCCAGCTAATTTTATGGACTTGACTCTTATAAACTTAACAATGGACATGTTGCTGCAACTATCGTGTGGTTTCCCTCTTATGTCGATGTTGTTCGAAGAAATGTAACTTTAATTTTTTTTTTTTGATTTTTTTCCCGTTTTTTTTACTGTAATTTGATTATTTAATTTATTTTGTAGCAAATTTTGAGGCCCACATCTGCTGAATTGCTTTGAAACATACGAAGCAGCCTATCAAGCAGATCCTAATACTCCACTCACTCCTGCCCAATCGATGCACAATATGCTACTCACTGGTACTTGCTAAACCCAACTGAAAATGCATAATATCAATTTATTTAACATTGTGTAAAGAGATCTTTGTATTATTATGTATAACAGGTCATGGCCAACACGATGGGATTCCATTCTGGGAGTTTCAAGACTCTTATGGAGAAGAAAATGGCGATGGTGGTTTTATTCGCGTTCGTCGAGAACAAAACTTGATCATTGAATTTGTTACTTTCAGGGTATGTTTATTCTATAAATTAGACTCCCCGACTCTCTGTTTCAGAAAATTTGATTTTTTATGTTTTTATTTTGTTTCACAAAAATTAATTTTATAAGATTTTTATCTACTTTTTATTGATTAATGTTAATAAATTATTAATTTTTAGGGTTATTAATTGAGAATGTTTGAATTTGATAAATTATTATTGGTTCATAGTTCTTGGGAAAATGTTTAGTGAGAGAAAATAATATGTATTTATGATTAAACATTGATTGTTTTTTAATTTGTGTAAAAAATCCAGAAAATTTGTTTGAAAAATCCAAAAAATCAATCGAGTACTTTTCTATAATTATACTGTTTTTGTATAATTATATTAATTTTGTATTTTTCTTTTTTATGCAGCTCTAATTCTCAGAACACCAATGGGGATTCTTTAATAATATGCTGCTGTTATCTTGTTCTTTTTACTTTTGGGTTATTATGTTGATCTTTTTACTTTTGGGTTATTATGTTTATTACTCTTTACTTTTGGGTTATTATGTTTAGTTGTTTACTACTCTTTACTTTTGGGTTCCTTACATATGTTAAACAAAAAAACTTTGAATCGTTTTCCAAAAATCATTAAAAATTAAGTTATTCCGAGTTTTAAAATTCTAAGATCAACAGGTACTTAATTCTCTTATGTATATGTCTATATGTACATAAAATTAGATTAGACATATACAGTATATCTGTGTGTCAATTATGACAAAACAAAAACACTATGCAAAAAGATTGAATTTTTCAATCTTTTTCAAGAACGAATGGAGATTGGTTTTGTTTTTCTTCCAAAACTATGTCAGGCAGAATAAATCAGTATCGATAAATGTTTGGAATTTTAGTTAATTTTGATGGATGGTGGCGGACCCATGTTATAGGATAGGGGGTCAACTGACCCCGGTTAAATCTCATACTACTTGTTATTTGAAACATTAGTCCTGAATAAATTGTAGTTCATTTGGTTAAAATACCTTCATTGAACCCGGTAACCAAAGTACAAACATTACACCACACCATGTTTTTTATTTTTCATGTGTATATTATTTTTTTTGAGCAAAAGATGTGTATATATTATATTATCGACACAAATAGGCCCACGACCCAATTTATTAAGATAGTATTATAATAGCTATTCATTCTATGATAGATAATATATTTTGATTTTCTTTTGGTTCGACAGCGTTACTAATTTTTTCTAGCATAAGTTCAATTATAAAATGTTGTTTTACATGATTGAACTAAAATAATAAGAAAGAACACTTCTTATTAGGAATTTGTTATTTCATCTAATTATGCATTTATTATATAGCCAACCAATACAAAAACTGTACGTATTTTAGTTTGATTTTTATTTTCAAAATTCAAAACCGATAATGAAAATTTTAAAATAAACTTATACTCTTTACTTTTTAATAATATTATTTTTTTAGTGATTTATATATAACATTTAAATATTGTGATTTTCAAAATAAACAAATTCCTAAATATAATTAATTTTATACTATATCATTTTAATATTTAATATTTTACTTAATATTTATTATATATCGACCCCTGTAAAATATTTTTCTGGGTCCGCCACTGGGTATATATATAAATATATTTGGAAACATTGAATATAAATAGATATGAAATATAAGCTGTAAAAAAAAGGAAGATTATATAATTATTTAAATATCGTTTTTTTTTTTCTCGAAGGAGCAAAGATGCTCGTCTTAATTCAGTAGTTTTTATAATATTTTCTGCAGCTATATTATAGTCCTTTTACTCCAACAGTCTACGTGCCTATTAGACCTCCCAATTGTTTCTCAATTTTTTTTTTTTTTTTTTGGGTCTACAATTGACCCGATAAACAAATATATTATTACATTTTAAAAACAAAACACACAACAAATATAGAATACATTTTTTACCAATATTCTAGGAAAAGATTTGTAGAACTTGAATCCATGAGGTAACAGTTTTTTTTACTATAGATGGTAGAGGTGAGTGGTTTAAACCAATATTCTTCGTGGGTTTAAAACCTCAATTTACAATTCAGTATAATTTATATTTATCATGATGTATACTAGTGTAATATTGCCAATGTCAACTTCAATTGTGTTCGTCAACTCCGAAACTAGACAGAACTTACCTATGAAAAAGCCTTTTCAAAACCTGAAACTAATACAGTGACGAATGCTAACGTTAGTGCATTGAACAACACGGCCCAAATATATGTATCATGGCATTTATCACAATTGACCGTGGATTACGTCAAACTTTTTACTAATAAAATGCGTATTTATTATGAATTTGATGATGATGATGATGATGATGAATGATGTCTGATGATGATGATCTCTTTTTTTATTTTCTTCTGGTGAAAGATGAAATGGGAAACTGTTGAGATTATTATAGAAACAAAAATGGGGCCAACCAAATGATGGTTTATGGTATTGGATAGTTATGCTTTTTACTAGCTTCTTTGATAGTTTCTCACCCCTTTTTTGTTGTTGTTGTGTACAATGGCATTGCAAAACAAGTGCAATTTGGCGAGATAAACCAAAATGCAAGGAATGGTTTAATTCAAATATGTTAACCAAAGATCAGATCAATCAAGTCATATATATATATATATATATATAATGTATTTTATCCTTTAGTGGGAAGCAGTTCACGAATAGACATGTACATAATGTATTTTACCTCTGAGAGTATATACAATATTTTGACAAAAAGAGAAAAAAAAAAACTGAGAGAGTTCTACAAGAACCTGTTCTTTTTCATGTACTAATTCTTTTAGTGCTCTTCGACATTTATCTCTATGCATGTATATATATTAGAAAAAAATCAATCATTGGATCAGATCAGTTATCCACCTCCATGTGCTTCCAAAAAGAGATTGTGGTATGATCCAATGATATCTTTATCTAGCACATACATTGTTTCTTCATCATTTCATATCTCAAAAAATCATTAAACATGGGTTTTACACCTATATAATGCGATGGTTTTATCAACCAGATTTCTGATACAACTCTCATATGTTACTAAAATCCATTTAGACACCTAAACCAAGTAATTGTTCGAGAGAATCCCCAACTCTCGCCTACTCAAAACAAAATTCTCACACTCACACTCACACTCACATAATGAATCCTACTTTTGGAGCTAACTAAAGGTCAGGTAGTCTTTTTAGATTTGTCAGATTCATCTGCAGGGACTTCAGACTCTTCTTTACTCTGCATAACTTGTTGGACACCCTCATGGTAACCTTTTATAAAGCTTGCAAGAGCATCTTTATATTGAGAAGCTCGTGTCATGTACACACGATGTAAAGCAGGCCTTAAAGTCTCCATGCCACCTCTTGCAGCTACCGCTGTAGAGAAGAGTAACAGAAAAGGAATGAAAAACAAGCGATTAATTAAGAATAAAAGGATAGACAACAGATCATACATGAAGTCAATAAACTAAAGAACGGGGCAGTAAATTTCAGTTGGGAAAAGCACTTCTTAATATCAGTAGCAATACTATGAGAAGCATTCCACTTCTCAATACTTGTAATATGCATTACTAATAGTTATAATTAGATGTGCTGGCCGGATTACAATTTGGAATGAACCAACTACGATCATTTTCTTTTAAATATAAGTCAGATACAATTAAAGTAGGCTATATAGCATAAGACCAGTTCTTACCAAGATCTTCCAAAACAGAGGGCTCTTTCTCTGTCTCTTTGGCTTGTTTTTTAGGCTCAGCATCACCCTGCTTCTTGTAATCATTTGGACGAAGCTCAGGACCTATATCTCGCACCCAGCTTGCAGCATAAAGCCTTGATGCTTCCTTCAACACCTAAATTACAAAAAAATAAAGATTTCGTCCAGTGGTTAGCATTAGATTATTTTTCATCAAGAGGAGAAAGCACCAACTACTCTAATAATAGTGAGAAGTGAATTACAGACCTCTTCTATCCATGATACGCACAATGATCAAAGAATCTTGTATCAGAAAAGGATGAACCTTTTTGCTCAAACCAGAGAAATCTCACATTTGTTTTTCACCACAATATACATAATGAAATCACATGCTTCGAAATTGTATGTCATCTAAAACATCAAGACGTCACTGAAGGATTCATTCACTTTAAATCGGACAGAAAACCAAACAGAGTTCAGAACACTAAGCACGACAAAATGCGAAGCTGTTTATCCTTGAAATAAAATTTTGAATACCCAGACCGTAGAAATAGAAAACTACCGGAAATTTCAAAGGAAAAGGGGAAGAAGAGTGAAGGAATCTCACGAGAAATCGCTCGTGCCAAGTCAATTTGCGGCGTTTTACGACGTGAGGAGGATCGGGAAGTGAAGACGGTAACACGATTTCTTTGAGATCGTAACGGATGTAATCGGAGACCTTACGATACACAACCTTTAGCTTCATCTTCACTTTCTTCCCGGAGAAGAGAAGCCGTTTAGAGTCGCCGATCGCAGCTCAGTTCTCAGCTACTTGAGTTTACCGTCGCCAGTTTCTCTATTTGAGATTTGGCTTAAATGTTCGGTTTAGGTTTCCGGTTTCGGTTCCGGTTCTGGTTCAGGCAGATAATTATTTATTTCTCGGTTTAGCCGATGTATATAAGGAATCGTCTATTCTTCGGTTTGTTACGCAAATCTTTTATAATTTCCACAAACCGACAATTTTCCCAAATTACCTCAAACAATCTTGGGCTTTATCAAAACATATGTAAACTATAGGTATAGACTTCAGCGACCATTATTTTAAAATATGAAATATTTTCTGCAAATCATTCTCTCTTACCAAATAAATGAGTACCAAACTAATACTTTGTTTCACAAAAAGTGTCTTTGACAAATTTCATATATATTAAAATGTTATAGCCCATTATGATTCTATAACGAAATGTTATAGATATATGTATATATATATACACACGCTTAGAACAAAAGGGTGTAGCAGCTTGATGACACGTTTTCAACACGTTCGATAAACAAAGCGATTTCGCACCGATACACACACAAAACTTGAAAACTATCCAAGCAACAATTTTGGTGTCTCTATATATAGTAGGGTATTATATTTATATATATGTTGTTTACATTGATGCCGAATACCACTTTTAGAATCGAGATCAAACTACCAGAATTTTCGCATTATAGTAATATATATACGTTTTGACAACCAAAAAAAAAAAAAGTAATATATATACGTTTAAATTTGGTCAATTATAATTTGATGCGTTTGATGAAAACTCGGTGGGCCATTTTTTTCGTGTAAACCTGGCTTAAAAGTAGTGGAGCGGCTTAAGCAGCTTTTTTTGTAAAACAAAACAAAATGGTACAATTATTATACAAGAAATTAATTTTGAGAAACAAAATGGTACAATTCGTATAGCAAAATCAAGATTAAGTTTTAACAAAATAATCATAATTAGCAATTAAAAAAATGATTCAGCAAAACTTTAATGTTATGGCTAAGTTATCATTGTTGTTATAAGACCACCAAATGGGTTTCTTAAACATTTTTTATTAATATTCTATTATAAATTAATTATATAATAAAAATAAAAGAGAACATACCACTTAGAGGAAGACACCCGGAGAGTTCAAGTTTAGAAACGGTTCTAGCAACTCTCTTTTTAGAACCGTCTCTTAATTTTCTCTCCCACTTTTGATTATTTTTTTATTTTTTATTGTTAAGAAACGGTGGTAGAGACGGGCGTTGGAGATGCTCTAAGTTTTCTAGTTATAGGAATTTGAAATTTTAATAAAATTGTATGGTGATCGGTGAGGACGTCATTTTGGTATAAGAAAAAGTTTTTAAAAAAAAATCAAGATTCTTTTATGAAAAAAAAAAAATCAAATTTTAAGAAATTCATTTTTTCCAATTTATATGTTAGTTACCGTCCGCAAGAAAGAGAAATTTCATACTCTCAAACTGAAAATAATTCTGAAAAACGTTTTTAAGAATGAAAAAAAAAAAATCTTCTGATTAGTAGAGATTTAAACCCAAAAAATATTTCTCCTAGATATTAACTTACAATTATTTTATATGTTCTCATACGTAATTTTACACTTGCCAATTTCTGACTGCTACTATTCCCGTTTTGTTGTTGTCAAGGCTATTATTCCCAATTAAATATGTAAAAATATTGCCAAATTGGTAAATTTAAAGATTTTCATTTCTTTTGTTTCTAGTTGTTGTAGAAAATCATTTTACTCTGGTCAACTCAAATAACCCTTCATAAATAAACATTACCATCTAATGATACAATATTTATTACATCAAATTAGATCCGACGTAGTCGCTAACCACAATCCAGAAGATGTAAAGACAAACGTGGGACCAATGAAGCTTCCATCATGATATGTAATCGATGAGAACAATTATTTAAACAAAATAAGAAAATAATAATAGTCATATATATTCGCATTAGTTTCACGTCTCTCGTTAACAGAAAGAAGAAGATCTCGTTCAAAGAGAGAAGAAGAGAAGAGATCATCACAACATGCATCATTATCAACAACTCTTCTCTCTCTGGTCATGTCCGTACGTCTTCAAGATCAAGAAACATTTCTTCGTTAGCCTCTCTTTACTCAGCCTCCTCATATTCTCGACCGTCGTCATCGTCAATCTCATCGGCTCTTCCTCCTTCGAGCCCCTTTTGCGTTTCGGTTTGCTGTCGCCATCGTCGCAAACCCTAAAAAAAGATTGCGATTACTCCAAAGGAAGATGGGTTCGTCGAACATCATCGTCTCTTGGATTGTTATACGGAGAAGAGTGTCGCTTTCTTGATTCCGGTTTTCGTTGTCGTAAGAACGGAAGAAAAGATTCCGGTTATCTCCATTGGCGATGGCAACCACACGGCTGCGATCTTCCACGGTAAACATTGTGCCACGTCATCGGTCTACGTTTTCTTTTTTAACTGATCTCCATATAAGAGAATATATGTATTTCTTGCTTAGACCTTAAGTTATATTGATTCCATTGCAAAGGCTTTATAGGGTTATATACACTCACTAGGGTTTAGGGTCACAAGTTCGACTCTAGATATTAGGGTTTGATTCACATTCCCCTGACAAAAGAAAGCTTTGATCTCGTATACCACAATTCGCAATTGTTTTTTTCTTTTCCTTGCAATATATAGAGTCCAAGATTCTTAAGAAAAAAAACTGAAACCAAGTTCTAGTATCAATGACCAACTAATGAAAACTTTTTTGTTTTCTTTGTGGCAATTGAATAATGAATGAATAGATTTAATGCAAGTGATTTTCTGGAGAGGAGTCGGAACGGGAGGATAGTGTTCGTTGGAGACTCCATCGGAAGAAACCAATGGGAATCTCTCATGTGCATGTTGTCGCAAGCAATAACTAACCAATCCGAAATCTATGAAGTAAATGGGAACCCCATAACTAAACACAAGGGCTTTCTCTCGATGCGATTCCCTCTGCAAAACCTCACAGTTGAGTATCACAGAACACCGTTTCTTGTCGTGATTGGCCGGCCACCGGAAAACTCACCGGAAGAGATCAAAACCACAGTGAGAGTCGACGAATTCAACTGGCAATCAAAAAGATGGGTCGGGTCAGATGTTCTTGTCTTCAACACAGGGCACTGGTGGAACGAAGAAAAAACCGTTTTAACGTATGCGAAATCCCTCACCTTCTATCAGAGTTCTGACATTCTCCTCTTTTTTATTTACTGGCTTTGTGTTTTTGCAGAGGATTATACTTTGAGGAGGGAAGGAAAGTGAACAAGACAATGGGAGTAATGGAGGCATTTGGGAAGTCTTTGAAGACATGGAAGTCGTGGGTTTTAGAGAGACTTGATCCAGACAGGAGTTATGTTTTCTTCAGAAGCTACTCCCCAGTGCACTACAAGTCGGTAGATAATCAGACAATAAGTTTATGTATTATGATCTTGAGAGACGAGGGTTTTAAAAGTAAAGAATCCTTGGTTATTGCAGAAATGGGACATGGAATCTGGGTGGTCTATGTGATGCAGAGATGGAGCCTGAGACTGATAAAAGGAAGATGGAACCTGATGCGAGTCACAATAGATATATCTATGAAGTAATTGAAGAAATGAGATATCAACATCGTAAGGTTAAGTTTCTGAACATTACATATCTGACAGAGTTTAGGAAAGATGGTCATCCTTCTCGGTATCGAGGGCCGGTTACTCCTGTTGATGCTCCTCAAGACTGCAGCCACTGGTGCCTACCCGGAGTACCTGACACTTGGAATGAGATTCTCTATGCGCAACTCTTGTCAATGAATTATAGAACAAAGTGAATTTTTGAGGTATAAACTGATTTCGCATCTTCATCTAGTCATGATTCTGTTTCATCGATGCCTTCCTCAGGCTCCGTTTCATTTTGCATTTGCTTGACCTTCTCGAGCTGTCTTAATAGGTTCAACCTCTCGGGTCCGTAGGTCGAAGGTATCTGAACAAAGACGGATGTTTGTCAAATTAATTGAAGAGATGGAAACAAAAAAATACAGAAGAGCAAAGCAAGTACAAAAGAAAGTATTACCAAGCCTGGCACATATCTTTGAATTGCAGCAAGCATAGCCGCATGACCAACTGCTGTGACCTGTTTGACATAAGCGTACCCATTAGATTAGTTCATTAACTCAGACATACTGCCAATGATAATGGTAAATGTAACGATGCAGTGATTGGTGTAACACGATATTGTACAAAGCAACCATTAATAATGTATACAAGTTGTGAAATAGAGACCTCTTTATGAAGATGAACAACCAATGCAGATAGAAATATGATATTTGAAAATTTGATAGGGTTAGTATTTACTCACAGGAAGAAGCATAAGAACACCAATGGGAACAACTGATGCTAAGTCAGTCATGGTTCTGCGCAGAGCTTTCTTTTCTTTCTCCGTTAATTCATCTCCTATTAGAGACCTCCGAAGCAGCTCCATAGCAGCAGCTGAATCAAACGCAAGAAGCTGAGTACCTTGCCACACGTCCTATCAAAATACCACAGTAAAGTGAAATGTTAGTAACTAAGTCATGGAGTAGACAAATAGCAAAGGAACGAAGCTGATCAGAAAAAAGCTGATTTGTTCAGTGAAAACCAAGCTGCAGGTGCCATGAGGCTTGGAATGACATTCATACCGTGGTTGTTCCTTTAATTTGGTCAAGAGTTTTCTCAATGACGTTTTCTTTCTTTGAGCTCTGAACCAACTGCACACCTTTCATACTACTGCTTGATTTAGGAGGATCCTCAGAGGTTCTTCCCTGCAGAATGTGCCAAATTGATTGTCAAGGAACAATGAGATGAGAGCTTGTACTCGTGAGACAGACACAAATAACAATACTTTAACTAACTTAGAGGGAGTTGATCATCTGCTACCATGTTAAAAACTTTAACCATGAAGGAAAAACAGAGCATAATAATCTTTGCACTACATTTTTCCGTGAACTTGTTGCCACTATGACTGAGATAGGGAAAAGGAAGTAGAACAAAACCACCACTACAAATGTAGGATCAATTGAGATCTCAGAAGATCATTAACAACCTCATTTGTAAGTAAGGTAGTATGTGGTGTAGACCTACCATACAGGTTTTGGCTTGGAAATGAATTGATATTAGAAAAACCGGCTTAAACTTTTCTCAAACCATGGGTTAACTTCATCCATATAAGTTTGCACGGGAAGGGTTCCCATAGGTACCTCATCTAACTTAAATCCACATGAACCGTAAACGTGTCGCTCTCTTTTTCCTTTTGGTTATATGTACTTGTTCAAAATCGAGTAAATACATGCATTACTGAAACTAAAGCTTTTGAATATTTACTAAACGAGAAACAAATCAAACATCTTGCATCGAAGTCTGGATACCACTTACTAACCTCTTCATTTACCGACTCATCTGTACTTCCTTGGACCCGCTTCTCCAGCTCTATCAGTTCATTCCTTAGAAGTTCGAACCGATAGATCTCATTGGGTTCGGAATCTATGCTATCTACGTTTTCACTGGATCTCTCAATATATTCATCTGCCTGCATATTGTAAAAAAATATCCTGAAACCTTTTAACACAACATCTTCTCACTGGGTGAAAACCAAATTAGAAATACCAAGTAATTGACTGAATAAGCGCCAAAAATATTAAGTCTAAGATATGCTTCACGATTCAACATAAGATAAGAAATTGAAGAATACCAATAACTTGGGGGCAGGCTTCCTCCTTAAAGGGCGCTCAAAGAAACCCCAGAATCCACGATTCCTACTAATGTAGATGCAAAACGATAAATAAGTTTCTGCAACCAGAAAAGAACAAAGGGGAACCTACATTTTATAACTCAAAACACATAAGAAATTATTAACTAACCGAACATGCAACATACCTTGTGCCTTGATCTACAGGATTTATTGGATTCTTTGTGTCTTTTACTTTTAGATTCTGCTTTTGTTCCTCCGAGGACTCCTGAGAGTCACTGTCACCACCTCCCTGAGTAAACAACATGAGAGTTTAGTCTTCCACACACGTTTAAGAAAACCAAATGCAGTCTTCTGTTCTTTGTTTTCATATTATAAGCACCAACTGAGACTGATGCCACACTTCTAAAAAGGGCTAAGATTTGGTCAGTCTAGCAAACTCAAGCGCCAGCACTTAAATATCAAACATAACTGCATCAAAGGAAAGGTCTGTAATAACAACTAAACACCTCTTGCAGGGAAGCTGCTTTGGCTCTGAAAGACGCTTCTAAAAATTCAGCCTCTTTCTTAAGCTTCCTTATTTTCTCTAGGTCAGAGCAAGCAGCTTTTATTTGTTCCTTTCCAGAGGATGGGCTTGATGCATTCAACTGCTGTAGCAAGCTTTCCAGTCTCACGAGAGCTTCATCTACACTCTCTAGAGCCTGAGAAATAAGTGCTGTTAATATCTATATCACATTTGATAGTCACCAGAGTTCTAAACAAAAAACTGGATTCAAATAGTGTACGGAAAAGCAAAGTGATTTTTCATGAATAATACATAGAATACCAACCTTGTCAAATGAGCTCGACTCTCTATCAGTTGACAATGCATTCATGTCAATAAACCCTGCTTCTATTACTGCCAAACTGCATCACACATTACCCAATAGCACACAGCCAAATTACTTGATAGTTAATTATAAAGGTATGCTACATAACACGGATGAGAAAAATGCAAAGGGCACAGAGTTGAATATGTGAAGCGTTCCCAAGATGGATACACAATATGTCTTTCTACACAATTTATCGCTCTTCATTAGCTTACCTTGATATCCCCAGTTCTTCCTTGCACTGAATTAACTTGTTGTGCCTGAAAACGGAGAATGAAAATCAATCTGATTGCCAAGTAATAATTTGTTTACTATCCAAATTATGATAAACAACAAGCAAGATACCCCTTGGATAAGAATTTCGCTGCCTTGACATTAGAAGGATTCTCTGGCCATTTGCTGTACTTGATAAAACTCTGTAGCCAATAAGAGCAAACATTCAATATTTGAGGAAGAGCATCATAATTAGGTGGCCCTTCTGATCTGCTTCTGTGCCCATGTGCTTGTTCGGCTGGCTGGGAGTCCTTTTTCTTTGGATAAAAAGGAAGCCACTCTAGTTCTTCACAGACAACCTACACTATGATTTTCCATGATAAGATTTCAAAATGGTTTAAGGACAATTCCACCAATGATGGTATGATTTATGCCTACCTCTACATACAACTGGTATGAGCTGATGGCAGAGAGTTGAGGATATTGCAGGAGACTGCCCCCAATGAAGTGCCTGAATAAAAGAATATAGCGAGTTTAAGTGGTAGGGTGGATCCAAGAGTATGGCAAGCAAACAGAAGAAGAACAATGAGTCACCTAACAAGGTCTTCCACAGGATTCTCCAGCGAGTCAAAACCATTTGCAGCTAAAAAAGACTGGGTGCTCCTGCCTAAGGCTATGAAGAATCCAAAAATAGCTAAATCTTTTTCCAAAACCTGCAAGGCATCAGCAACGGGTCGTAAAAAACTCCCCAGATATTTACATTAAAGTATTCAACCATATGTTTTTACTGCAAACCTTAACAGTCTAAACACAGTATGAGTCATTATAAACTACAAAAAAAAATCGGATTTATGTTTCAATAAGTTCCATTTTATGAAGATCCCAGATAGTATTACTTAAACTTGTGAACTATTTCTGCCACATTCTTACATTCTGAACAGCACTTTCAAAAGAAGACACAGCAAATGGTATATCCAACAAATTCAGCATGGAATTGGCTGTCCCAAATGAATCCAGACAAGCAATTACGGTCCCTATACTTGCATGCATACTGCACAGAGGTTCTAAAAGCTGCTCAGATATGTCCTCTGTATTCATTACCTCAATACTTTCAGACGTTGTTAATCTTGACCATATTTTCTCCCGATCAATAGCCCGCAGCAGTTGGTTTTGTATAAGATCAACCCAGAAGACAACCTCATCTGTAGTGCAGTCATTTTTTACTCTGCATGCCGCTGCCCTGGGTCCAAAATGAACAAGAAATTCTCTGTGTAGACCGAGGCTTTTCATTGAATGATAGGCCTGAGGGAGTGGAACAAAGTCAACAAATTTGTCCATCAATCTTCCTGTTGTATCTGGAATCATAGAAAAGAAGGGCGGGCACGAAAGTTTGGTCGGGCCAAGTTTTGTGACTGCTGCGATGCAATTCAGCACAAGCATGAGAAGTGACACCTCAATCTCATTGCTTGCAGCTGAGGACTTGCCTTTGGCATAGCTGGAATGAACCATAAAGCATCGTCACTTTCAAAATATCTAACAGTCAAACGAGTGTTTCACAGAACTTACTAATATTAAGAGAGTCGAAAGAAATCACATACGCAGAAGTAACAGCAACAAATCGTTGGTCCCCCTCAAAACAATTCACAAAAGATGTCACCGCAGAAGGAACTTGGTCAGACCAAAACCATTCATTAGCTTCAGGGTGACTGGAAGATAGTTTATCCCGCATCATACTATCAAGGGGAGCCGCTTGGCGTGATAAACTGCATGATGAGATTATTTAAACATCATAAGCAGGCTCAACTATGAAGTACAAACATGGGATTATTATTTAGACAGAAACTGCTAGTTTTGGAAAGATTTCAACGTTGGTGAAAGGAAACTCTTTCAAAGACTATGTGGGAAATAAATATCAAACAAACACCACATAAATCTCAAACTAATACTTTGTTACATTCTCTTTTAAAGGCAAGAACGAAAAAATATACTAATTTAACTGTTTCTCATAATAAATATACTTTGTTGCATTCTCCTTTAAAGCTCAAAGACGTATATTTTTCTTGATAAAGCTGTGCAATAAATAAACACGAACGCAAGAAACTGGTGATAATTTCCAGTAAAGCTGAATGCCATAGTTCGTAGGGATAAAGTAAGTCACGCAGTACCTCCTTTGCACAAAGACATTAAGATCCTTGTCTCTGTTGTTTCCTCTAGATGAAACCTCATTTGCAGCTTGTAGTGAGGAATACACAGAAGCCTGAGGATGATGAACAGAAGATGCATTTAGCAGTTATAGCAAAAAAATATGACAAGAAATACTTGGTGCAAGCTAAATGCGCAATGGGGAGAGAATTTTTTGTTCTTCACCAAATATATATCTGGCCCTGATAAATAACTAGTAAATAATTTTCAAATTCAGTTGCATACTGCCCTATCATGGTACCATGGGGGTGCAAACAAACCAACTACTGTAACCACTCGAATGCATTGCTGGTATATATGGAAGTGGAACTAAAATGGTACATACCTGATAAGAAAATGTCTTAACCCATGCATTTCTATCCACTCCCAGCCAGGCTGCTGAAAACCATGGTAATTTGGAAGAGGAAATCTTCTTTTTAAGTGCCAGTTCAAAAGTTCTGGCAGCATCATGCAAAGATTGAATGAGTTCATCACAGTTGTATTCATCTTGTAGAGATTCAGTGAGTTTGGCCCTCATCTCCTCAACATCCTCGTTAGCTTTTGACTGGGGACTGCCATTAACAGCCACTCCGTCTTCAGAAGATGCAAGGAGAAAAGGCTGCATTGTCCTCCGCGATTGATACCAGCTTATCTTCTTGTTTCCAAAGAAATTCCTATGAAGAAAGTAGTTCTTACTTTCCAGAACATCATAGGTTACAAACAATCGGCTCCTTGAATTTCCCCAGCAGTTTGATGAACAATCCAATTCTACCACCCTTGTGCAGGAAATAAAGGTTCCAATGGACATCCGCAAAAGACAAGGGTTTGAAGAGCTACAAAGGCAAGATTGAATGAATGAGAAGGCCATAAATTAAAAGCTCCCTCCACTTTGTTGTTTATACCAAGAAGCGACCAAATCTGTACCCATTAATTACCACCAAGACTTGCACACACAACTACTAAATTTCTGACAACTAAATTTCCTAGTCATTTTCAGCTCCTTCATGCTCTTCTTCAAGCCGCTCTAAATTCTAAATTAATTTTAATATTCTTAATTCTCGTCTATTTCCCCTGATTTCTCGGCAAGGGTGCAAATTTCAATCAAAAAGGAAAGTCAATTACACTAAATATACGCAAGCTCATGGATAGGAACATCGCGATACTTGCACTGTACAGGCTAGCACAGTGGGAAGAAATCCACCATAAAATCGAAGATTCCGAGACAAATAGAAGGAGATGAATGAAAAGCTTGGGTTACCTTGACGATACGAGACCCGGCCGTTGTAACTTAACTTCCATCTACATGAAAGCTTACAAAAACCAGCGGGAAATATCTATCTTCTGGGAATTTTGTTTGGTGACGAATTGGAGAAGAAGATTATTAATAGGAGAAAAACGAAAAAATCGATGCTGAAGTTTGGTGGGGGGAGGGAGAAAGAGATGATGACGTGGCACGACGAGGATCTTTATCCGGAGACGTGGAAGTCCGAAAATTCACTAAAACAGAAGGGACTTCTCCGCTGCAATTGATTTCGAGTTACATCATGCCACGTATGGAATTTGTATCGGTTATTTCAGCTTGGTTTTTAATTCGGTTTATCTTGATTCGGCTTCGAACCGATTAATCAAAAAGAGTTAATAAAAGGTTTCATTACATCTGCTTCAATTCCACGCAATCTAATGAAAGCTCCGGAGATGATAAAGAAGTAAGAGCAAGTAGAAAGCTAATACTGAAGCTCGCTCATATCTCTACACATAAACAAAGAGAAGCTAGTTGACCAAAAAAAAAAAACAAAGAGAAGCTTCAAAAAGACCAAGAAATCTACCGGAGCTTTCTCTAAATAGCAAGTAGCAGGTTATGTTAGGATTAGGCAAACGATACTCTCTTTATTGATATAGAAATGGAATTACAAAGATAAGGAATACGATCTCATAGCGATCGTAGAGATGATCTCATGTCGATCATGTTCTCTCCAAGCTCATAGCGCCTGAATCACAACTCAAAATAAGCATAATCTGAAACTAAGAACATACTCAACGCTTTATACTTCTTCGATTATTCAACAGCAAACCCTCTCTTCCATTCCAAGTCTTCACATTCTCTTCTAATTGGCCACCTCCGCCTCCACATCAACTTTCTTACTTTGATGAAGCTTATCAGGTTCCTCCATTTTGGCTATTTTCGTTTCCAATGTTTCAGATGTCGTGGCAGCTACTACCACTGGCTCAGGTGGTCCTCTAGCTATTGGTAAGCCACCACCACCACCAAAACTTTGCTTCGCCTTAGCGTAGTCCACATATATTACACGGCCGTTTAATTGCTGAAAAGAACCGGTTGTGTTACCAAGAGAAATAGTTTTAACAAGTTAAAAACGATTAAGACAACACATCATACCTGTCCGTTCAACTCCATCAAAGCCTTCTGAGCTTCATCATCAGAAGCAAATGTCACAAAACCGAAACCTTTGGATCTATCAGAGACTCTATCCATTGCTATTTGAGCTGAGAGAGTCAAAAGAACATCTCAAAAACTCTCAGATACAAAAAGCGGGTAAAATGTGGAATCGATATTCCTTTGATGCGAACAAAGATGATGTATATTAAATATTATACCTTCAACAACTTGGCCACATTGGGAAAATGCCTCAGACAATCCTTGCTCGGTAGTGTAAAACGATAATCCTGAGGGGTAAAAAACAGGATTATTGGAGATTGTAAATTCACAGTCACCACACACACACACAGATTGTTTCTCTTGGAATACCAAGATAACAGAAACAGCCATTACAAATGTTCAATAAGTAGAAAACATCAGGTCCAGTAATCGATTTGCTACAAATCCCCTGAGGCTTAAAACCAGAAGGCCACAGTTCAAAAGAAGAGCATAGATTGCAGAATAATAATCTTAGAAACAAAAAAGTGTAAATACAAATCCCATGAGAACAATAGCTCGTATAAGAAAAAGCTTTTAAGAGAGCATAGTCACTCATATAAAAGAGGTATAACAATTTGCATTTAATTGAATCTTTAGTCAAGAACCCTAGCGAAGATGCCAGTAATACTATAATTTCCAATTTCTAGCTACGAAAATCATACAATAAACCTACAAATCATTTATGCAGATATTGGATTGTACTGATCAAACCGGCAAAGAAATAGAGAGTACCGCCAACAAAGAGTTTGGAGGCAACGCCACGGCGTTGAGTGAAGAAACATGAGGCGGATGAGTTTATCAGGCCGGTGGATTTCAGGTGCCGGCCACCGATCCTTGCGAGCGCCGCCATTGAAGTGATGTCGCGAGAGGACTAAGTGCAAAGATTGAGAGACTACGGAATAAGCACGTGAATCGAGCAACCCGAGCCTGGCCCAATCCGAAGTCCACAAATGCCCCTTATTTTGAATTCAGGCCCACTTCAACCTGAATATTTTGGGAATTATACCTAGGGATGTTGTCAACAAGGTTTGAGCCCTGCGTTAGCCAACCATGCGCTAATCCGGTCCTGCGCTAACCCGGTCCTGCACTAACCTTGTAAATTGTAGATAAAACAAATTAGCCTTGAACCATGCACTAATCTTGTAAATTGTGTTAGTCTTTTTTTTTTTTATAATTAGAACAAAAATTACATTTATTTTTAATGTCATTTTATTTTTGCATCATTCAAGTTATTATTTAAAAAAGTAAAACAAAATATTTGTTTTTCATTGTTTTAAAGAAATAAATTTGATTTATACAATTATGATTATTTTTAGAATTTTTTTTTGATTTTGTGCAATATGAAATAATAATATTAGAATAACATAGAATCTCAATCATGCTCATAAAACATAAAATCAAATATTCTAACATACTCAACAACAAAAAAACGTTATAATATGCCAATATCCATCACAAAAATCTCATCATACTCATAACATAAAAATTAAAAATTTCATCATACAAGCAATATCCATCACAAAAGTCTTCATCATTCATCACTTCTATCGACAATAATCATGAACAAATTCAAAAGTACACATAAAAATGATTTTCATCTAAAAGTATCATATATGTATAAATAAATAACTAACTCATTATATCACTAACCTCGTCATATGCTCGACTCTCCAACTCTTGAGCTACTAGCCATCTTTGTAGCATCGTTGTCTTCATCTTCAAAGTAATCTTCAATGTCTCCTGAAATTTGTAGATATAAATTAGCCCAAATAATACAAACACACATGAATTAAAATTAAAATTTTACCTTCAAACTCTGCAAAACCACGCAACCAGTTACGGATGAAAATTAATGCTTGAACATTTTTAGGAAGGAGACAGCTTCTATAAGGATTCAACACCCTGCCTCCAACACTAAAAGCCGATTCAGATGCAACTGTAGTGATCGGGATGCTTAGCACATCACAAGCAAGAGTAGCCAAATCACCATAACGTTGTTGGTTCTCTTTCCAATAGCTTAAAACCTCCATATCATCTGCAAAGGACCTCATCTCCAGCCTAGGATCCTTCAAATAAATATCCAAACTCGTTTTTGTGTTGTGTAAATCACGGTGGAAGCTCTTTTCCAACTCAAAGAGATCATGTAATATAGAAAATACCACTAGATTAGACACATATGAATCATATGATGATCATTATTTTGAACCTCTAATGTGATAATGGAAAAGATACTTACATCATTCAAATCATCTTCAAGTGGTGATTCACTAAGAAGCTCATGTGGAGTTAGTGTTGAAGAACACTTGGAAGAAGAACTTGACACAGCCTTAGTGTTATACTCTTCATAAAGCAATTCTAAATTCTCCTTCACAAGATCAATCTTTTTCTGGGAAGTAGTAGGATCACTCTGTCATAAGCTACCTTAAGTAGCTGCAACTTGAACCTCGGATCCAAAACAGCTCCCATAGCTAGAACAACACTGTATTCATTCCAATACTTTGTAAACTTTGTTTGCATAGTATGGGCCATTAGTTTTAGATCTTCATCATCATCACAAGCATATTTCATCAACAGACGCTCAATCTTCCAGACTTGATTGAAATAAGCATTGGATGTGGGATATTTCACGCCTGAGAAATACTTGGTGATAGTATTAAAAGGCTTCAAAAAATCACAAATTTTCTCTCCAAGATCCCATTCAGCTTCTGTAAGCAATGATGAGTAGCTTCTTTCATACAATTTCAGAATATCAAACGCTTTACGAAATTTCAAATCCCTTGCAAGCATTTCGTATGTCGAGTTCCATCGAGTTGACACATCTAAAGACAAACCAGTTCGACTCTTAATCCCAACACTATCAACACAAACTGCAAATGACTCTATTCTTGATCATGATGCTTTCACAAACTTAACACTCTCTCGAATATTCTCCAAGAGACTATTAACTAGTCCTAATCCTTTCTTCACTATCAGATTGAGAATATGTGCGCAGCATCTCATATGCAAGAACTTTCCATCACACAACAATCCATTACCACTCTGAAGACGATGTTTGAGGATTTTTTGCTTACTATCATTAGCAGAAGCATTATCCAAAGTGATGGAAAACACTTTTTTCTCTAAACCCCACTCCTTCAAGCTGTCATAAACTTTCTTAGCGATTTCTTCACCATTGTGTGGAGGTTTGAAATCACTAAAAGGTATAATTTATACCTTTAAACCAAGCTAGGTTCAGACAAGACTACAATCCGGTTTATTTGAGTTTTCTTGAATTTCAAACACTCACTCACCAACTTTGTTAGCTTAATTCAACCGGTTTTATCTTTGGAGTTTAGTGTCTAGAAAGAAGAGTTCGTACACCTTAACTAATAAAATTTCAAAGTTTATAATATCTAAACGAGATTAATACAAAACAGTGAAACACAATACAGAGTCACCAGGAGCACACAAACACTATAATTTTGTTGCATATAAACATTACACACAAATACCAAAACCCTTCGCAATGTTTCTTCTTGCGCTCAAAGAGTGTGTTGAATTAGGGCCGTTTGAGAGAGATGCCGGAGATGACGACAAGAATGGCAATAAAGGTGACAGAGGCAAATGCTGAGACAACAGCTCCGCTCGTTTTCTGACAGAAATCTCCAAACTGTTGGCAGATCGCAAGCCAGTTTGTGTTCTGATTCCCATTGTGGGCCAAATACACTATAGCTGCCGCCGCGGAAGCAGCCGCAGTGCTCAGAACCAGAGCCGCCTGTACACATCAACAAGAAAACAGAGTGCTCTGTTATTACGGAAGCAACCATACATGATTGATACATTTACGTTATAAATATAGCATCAAGAGATCCAAGAACTGAGGAAGATGAGTACAGTGTCAAGAACAAGTAAGAGGAGTCTCGGAGCTACGGCTAGAGGACGAACAATAGTGACGACTGAGAAGGGAAGAGACAGGACAAGGTAACCTGCGACCATTGCAATGGCAATCACAAAGAACCTGAAAGAGAAATAATAGAAAATTAGACAACTTAGTACACAAGGAACACAGGACGAAAGAAGAAGAAAGCAAGCCGTATGTATCATACTGAAAAGTTGGAAGATCATCGTAGCTAGCTTCGAACTGTAAAAACTGAGTGAAGAAAGGGAGAGTCTCGTCACTAGTCCCCATTGTGGCAGCAGCAGCTAAGGCAGCAACAATGGCTGCTAAACGGAGCAGGAAATCGAAAATGGAGAGGCCTCTCTTGTAACCTCCTGAGCCAGTGTGGTCTCTGGCTAAACCTAGGAGAGGAGCTTTGCCTTTGATGGCTGAGCTGGACTCTGCAGGGACATCAACGGCGATGGAGTCACTATTCATCTTTTCTCTTTTTTGACTTTTGAGAAATCTTGTTGAAGGATTTGTTTGGGGAATGGTGTTGGTTTTGATGTGAATGTGATGGAATTAGGGGTTGGGGTTTTTATAGGGTTTAGGTTTTGGTGGTGGACTTTGATAATAGTAAGTTAGTAACAATGGAGTAGAGAAAGAGTAGTTGTTGTTTTTATTTTTTCCCCAAGATGCGGAGTTGGCAACAAATTTATACAAGTCAACAAGTAATTAAAATAATAATAATTGTATCATCACATCATTTATCCCAAATTCAATACTCTGATTATTTGGTGGTGCCTCCATCTCCTCGGGTATTTAAAACTTTTTATTATTATTATCTTACCCAAAAAAAAGTTCAAAAACTTTATTCCAACTAATCAGTAGATCAATATATCCAAATAGGAAAAACCAAAGAACTAAAAAAATCCAATCGCTACTAGTTCAACCAATAAGCTAAGTATATGACTTTGAGTTATTCAATTTTCAAAACCAAAAATAATAATTTTAGTCTATATTGATAAGAGAAAAGACTGTTACTCTGGAAAACTTGTTCATGCCTCAATTTTCCATCCACGGGCAGCCAGATCTTGAATCACACGCTTCGCAGCTTCTGCATTATCGTTAAGAGGAGAGTAACTCCACTTCTCAAACATCTTGAGATATATGAAAATCCAAGTAGAAGTTAACGTCAGGATTCACACAAAAAAAGAGAGAGAGAGAGAGAGAGAAGGGTGTCGTGGATTATAGCTATCATGTAGAAGAAACCATAATCTGGATTAGAGTTATTAGAATTACATCTTCTTTTCCGGTTAAAGGTCGAAGAGCTCCTCTTTCATGGAGGGTCTTCTGGAAGTCAGAGAATTTCCATGTACACCGTTCAGCACCCACAACATACACTGGTTTCCTGTGTCGAGAATGAGATTTCAGTATCATCTAAAGAGTGAGAAAAGGAAAAGGTTGATGTTCTCTTAAACATACCCG
The DNA here is from genome assembly GCA_002933915.1 of Eutrema heterophyllum. Taxonomy (NCBI): domain Eukaryota; kingdom Viridiplantae; phylum Streptophyta; class Magnoliopsida; order Brassicales; family Brassicaceae; genus Eutrema; species Eutrema heterophyllum. The sequence continues at coordinate 484,862 of PKMM01027923.1, read as the reverse complement.
GTAGTACATGCCTCGCTCAACATACTTACAGAGTCAGCAGTTATGATAAAAGCATCGGCTAAAGCTAGATGCCCCAAATGCGGATTAGGGTCTGGGAAATGGAAGAAGAGAAAGCATCAACCATTGACATGGATAAGTTGGGAATAACAAAAATTGTCTACCTTTTCCATCCCAAATGTAGACCTTCGGGTTAGAGCTCAATTCTCTAGTTATGATTTCTGCGACCTGAAGAAAGATTGAGAAAATATGATGACCATCTGCTCCGCACGAATGTGATATTCTAACAGGACTTTTACATACCTTCTTCGGTGTTCTTCTTGAGAAAGATATTCTTAGGCTTCCACAGCTCCAGAGGATACTCTGAAGCATACCACACAATTGCTTAGCAAGATCGACACCATACAAACAGTTCCCTACAGAAAATTAACAAAAAAAGCGTAGCAAGTTTAATCGCAGTTATAAATACAACTCAATAGACAAAGAGGCACAATGTGTTTACTTGTAGGTCCTCCAATATTAACTACAACCAAAGGTTTTGACAACAAAGCAAACTCGTCCATCCACTCCAAAGTAGCAATTCTCAGAGTAGAAGCGTCCACGTTATGAAGCGCGCCAGTAGTGAGAAACTGGATTTCAGAATTCAAGCTTGTTACCAGCAACAAAATGACAACTCCTTGCCATCAAATCATTTTAATGAGCATTTCAAAAGACACATACCACATTTCTACCTGGAGGTTCACGTGGAGTTACCCACGGCCTGAGAAAGAAAGGAATTTGCCTCTTCCCGTCAGGTGTTAAAGAATAGTAATCATGACGAGGAGTGATCACTAGATCAAATCTCTCGAGACGTGACCTTGGATGTTGCACCTGGAAAAAAACCGGACAACTAACAAACGCTGGTAATGCAACCACAAAAAAATATCAAGCTAAAACAACGAGAAAGCAAAGACTATGAGGCCAACATTTGGCATTTGCAGCTATCAGTCACATGGAAATATCTGCTAAAACCCTCATACAAAACAAAAAGCCATATAAATTGGTTTTTCCAAGGAAGAGACTTAACCTGAACAACAAAGACATTTTCCATAGCTAATCGTCTTATGGAGCTTGCGACGGAAATAGTATCACGGCCAGATGCCACCACTAACAATGGGCCATTCCTAACATAAGCCAGACGACAGAAGAAACATAGCATCTCAAAATTCTAGATAAAACAAATCTCAATGGCCCAAAAATGCGATCGTCAATGTTCAAAACAAACCACTGAGCCGATTCAAGATCACCTCAATAAACTTGTTTTCGTGCAGGCAAAAGAAGATTAAAATGTAATTCTGAAATCAATGAGCTGAAAATGTTATAAGACAAAACAATACTTGGCAAACGTACTACGAGCCAGAGCAGCAATCTGCTTCGCATCAGCTACCTCAAACACATCCGCCATTCCTACAACCATTTTCAGGAAACAAATTACTGCCAAAAATCTCTTGTTAGGTCTTAGTTTCACACAAATTGAAAGATCAAACAGCTTGGAAACAATTTTCCAAAGTGTGAATCGCAGTAGCATTCAATAAAAATTTAAGTTGTACCAGATCTTCCGCCAATAGAGAAAACGGACATCTTTGCTTTAATGGAGAATCCAGCACAGATACTACTGATGAAATGGTCTAGTTTTTTGAAGAGATAGATAGGAAGCCATTGAAGCCATCTATTGATTCCTCGTCTTGGCCTAGCGACACTCTGAACAGGAAAAACAAACTCGGAAACAATAAAAATGGATACAGAGACACTTCACTTCTCCGATAAAAGAAACAACAAAAAATCGAATAGTGTTTTAGACGGAGATTACATAATAGAGGTGTCGATCGACGAGGCCTAAGGAGCGAACAAGGCCGATGCACTGATTCTCCGCGCCGGCGCAGCCGTTTCCGATCACAATAGCTCGTTTCACCGCGCGGAAAACACCTACCTGGATATTATCCGATAATCCGGTGACGGCAAGTGCCGGTGGCTGTGTTGGTCGCATTACAGAAGGTTGAGACGAGGATTCAGAGATTCTTCTCTGGGAAAACTCTCAGTCGAGAAGAAGTGGACCGAGATTGTTCTGCCAACTAGACCGAACCGAAATAGAATGTGAAACAAATTGAAATAGGAATAAACCGAAACCATTCTGGATTGCTGAAACGAGCGAGTGAGTACGAGTAAGCGTTTTATTTTATTTTATTCCTTTTCTAGGTGTATTTAAAACCTAATCTCTCTCTTTCGAAATCGGATTCTTTCTTAGTGGAGAAAATCTGTTTCGGATTTGAACCGTTACCGCAATGATTTAAGTTTATGAGGTCAAAGGTTCGGGCATCAATCAGAACTGTAAAAACAAACTCGGAAACATACTCAAAATGGATACAGAGAAACTTCAATCCGAAATTATGAAAGAATAGTGTGCTTTGGACAGAGATAACATAATAGAGGTGGCGATCGAAAAGACCTAAGGATAGAACAAGGCCAATGCACTGGTTCTTGACAAATAAAAACAGATTTTGAATTTGAATTGTGCCTAAATGCTCTAGGGGTTTTAAAATAGTAGAGTTGGCCTTGCGAAAAAACATAGAGATAAAACTAAGGTAGAACTGTTAATGCCACAACGCCACTGATTGCCGCTGCGATTGCTCCGACCACAAATCCTGGTAGGTTTCCACCTCCAAACAAGGAATCGAACAGTCCACCTCCAAGTGACACCACCATTTGTGGTATCACGATTGCCAAATTCAGAACTCCTAGAGAAAGTCCTGTACATTAGATAAAAATGGACACTCTCTTAGTTAGATGTTTTAATATTTATTTATCGTATTTTGATTGTCGGAACATAGGTTTGAATTTTTTTTTGTATTTTTAAAGTTCAAATACCTTGGCCGGCGCCGGAGTTGCTTGAGATTATGGAAGCTAATGCGAACGGAATACTGAATGTAACCTGTAATAATACAACAAAAAAGGGGGGTTTAATTTGACTGATAAAATAATTAACCCCAATGGATAATAATAGTAACAAATTGGAAATGACAAGATGGACTTTACAGCAAGAGGAATTCCAAGAATAGCAAAGAGAGTCAATGCTCCAGCTCTAATGCCTTCGGTCGGACCGGCATACGCACCGGCGGTTCTCCGGTGAGCCTCCGCCATCTTTGTAACCAAAACCGTCATGGCCAAACACACGGCGAGGATGAAATTCACAACTCCCCAGAGCCGTTTAGCTCCTCCCATTTTCCGACCAATCCATTCAACACCAAGCGACATGAATCCAAGAACGATTGCATTTATCATCAATCCCAACGCACCAACGTGTACTCCTCGGTTGTAAAGGTTCTTCAATTTGTCGTCTCCTGCCGAGTCTCCACCGTACACTTCACGACCCATCCAATCGGTATCGAATAAAAGAAAAGGGAACCAAGCGATCCAGTTTAAGGCCGTGACGATTATTAACTTCCACATCGGACGTTCCATCACCTTGAAAGCTCCAAAGATCTCGCCGAAGAACGGAGTTTTCACGTCGGAGTCTGCTTTCTCCGGCGACCATTGTTTGTCTTTGACGTAACAGAGTGATGCTACGGTGAGGATGAGGAGGAGAATGATGGAGAGGAAGAAACAACTCTTGAGGTTCGCGCAATAGATGTCGCAAGCGTTAGTCATTGTGAAAGGAAACATCTTGTGGAGGTTAGTGTAGGATCCCGCCGCGTATCCCAAAACGTTTCCGACCGCCATGAAGAAAGAGAAAAACGCGTTTGCGGTCCGCGTTTTCTTGGCGTCTCCGGCGGCTAAATCGGCCAGGAAAGCGCGGCAAGGTCCTTGAAGGGTGTTGTTGGCTACGTCGAGGATCCAGAAGCCGAGAGCGAAGAACCAGATGGCACGTGTCTTCGGAGTCTGCTCGAGTTTGTCTCCCGCTATCCGGCCGAGATCAGCGGCGTATCCGATCAGGATACCAGCGACGGCGACGAGGATGGCGCCGGAAGCGATGAAAGGACGGCGTCGACCGAATCTTGAGGTGCATCGGTCGCTGTAGTAACCGACGGTTGGCTGGACAAGCATGCCGGAAATGGGACCACAGAGCCAGATGAGAGATGACCACTTGTGTGGGATTCCGAGGAGTTGCACGTAAGGAGTTAGAAGAGAGAGCTGTAGGGCCCACCCGAACTGTACACCGGCGGCAATTGAAGCAACCGATATCATTTTTCTCAGTGGCGATGGGTCATCGATAACGGCCGACGACGACGACGACTGTGTCTCTAGAACCGCCGCATCTTTGTCGGCTGCTTCTACTTGGAGGGCACCCATATCGATTCAGATATTCTTGTAAAAAAATTGTTTTGTTTTTGCTGTGTTGGTGATGGAGGAGATGAGATAAGAGGGTTGTGTATATAAGCAAGGTGAATAGGCATGAGATGTTTATTTGAAAACCGTCGGGGATTATATTTTTGGAATGTTTTCTATAACTGAATATTTGTTTGAATAATTGCGTCATAGCTGTTTTGGAAAGTAAATCTTGTATATCCATGCTGTAACGCATACATATATCCTTAGTAGATTTGTTTTAATAATGGCAAGTCAAACGTAATATCGGTCAAGAACTGCATCAACCATAATCAGTTTAATCCATTTCTATCGAAATCTTTTGACAACCGACAGATTTTACTTAGTTATATGACAAATTTCTGTTATTAAATTTGTTTCTGCTTGGATGGCACTCATATCGATTGGAAAAGAGTTGGCGATTAATGAGGTGTTTGCTTTAAAACTGCCCGAGATTTATCTTTTTGGAAGATATTTATAACTGAATATTCGTTTGAATTTGCATAACTTATGGTTCCATATAGGCCTGCGACTTTAAACCGAACCGAGCTAACCGAACCGAACCGACATTTTGTAATTTCGGTTATGGTTCGGTTATTTTCGGCAATATTTCAAAATTAATTTCGGTTTTCGGTTCGGTTCGGCCGAACCAATCGGTTAACCGAAATTTTTATATTAAAAAAAAAAATTAAGTTTAAAAAAAAAAAAATTTTGTTTTTTTCCAAAAATAACCAAAAATACCCAATAATAACCGAAAATATCCGAAGTAACCGAAAATACCCGAAATAACCGAAACTATCCGAATTAAACTAAATTTCCCAAAATTTCGGTTATTTTCGGTTATAAAAAAATAACCGAACTACCCGATAACCGAACCGAACCGATATTTTATTCGGTTATTTTCGGTAGGATTTTTGAAAACCGAACTAATCGAAAAACCGAACAACCCGAACCAAACTATCCGAAGTAACCGAATTCGTAGGCCTAGTTCCATAGTTCTGGAAAAGTAACTATATTACAGAACTCTTGCACACTATGATATTACAACGCATATATCCTTACTTACTAGATTGTTTCAGTAATGGCAAGTCAAACGTAATATAGGAATTAACCAAAATCAATTTAACCAATTTTCGGCGACATTTTTGATACGTAACAGACTTCACTTATATCATATGACAAATATCCATTTTTTTTGGTTCTGCTAGATATGTTTTTTTGTTCATTTCTTCTTTTTTTTCCCCTCGATATACTGTAATTGATCGTTTCTTATAATATTCCCGAGGCCGATGGGATCGTGTTATATGGGCCTAACAGACCATGGGCCTTAAGCTCAATAGTCAAAAAGACGTGAAGGATATTGGATTAGGGTAAAACAAGTCTCCCAATATATATCGTGTTCTCGCTTCTCTTCCAATTCTAAGTATTGGCAGCAATTTAGGGTTTACATTTTCAATCAAATTCTTCTCAATTCGTTTCTCTTTCGCGCAGCCCTTAAGATCGCCTTCCACAAATTCTCAATGGAAGCGTGTCGAGTCATAGCTGCGCCAAATCGAATAATTTATAGGTTTTTTTCATTAGGGTTCTCCTATGATCAATCCCGTCATTTTCCTTCCTGATTTTTCTCAGCCCGAGTTGTTTTCGACATTAGAATCTGGATTTTCAGATTCTAATGCGAGCCCCTATTATCTCGTGCTTCAAAATCTGGTCGGATACATAGTTTGTCTTGTTAAATTGTTTATGGATTTGTTTAAAAACCAAAAAAATTCATACGGCGAGAATGATGATTCAATTAGATGTGCGAATTTGGGGGTAATTTCCTTTTAATGAGCTCAAAACCTTTTGAGGCATATTCATATATCTGACATCGCCGTTTTTCAGATTTTTAATGTGTTTTGTTTGTTACATTGGTGGAAAATGAGGAACAAATCAAGTGTGAACCAGTACGTAAAGTTCTGAAACCATGAGCCACAAATTTTGCTTATTGATATTCTGATACCACCTTTGAAATACCATTTTTTTGTTGTTTGGTTGTCTTTGACCGACATGAACATTTGATCCTGTTTAAATATCTTGTTCATAAGATGTTGTTGTAGAGGACTAGTTAAGCGGAAATTCCTAAAGCTAGCAAACTGTTACAAATAAATAATTTCCTATAAAACATCAATTACGTAATATTGAAAACCTCATCATAAATTTGTGGACATCTGTCGGTGAGGTCAGGTTTCGTTACAAGAAGTGAGACCGTAGAACTGTTTTGCTCGTCATTTTAGATGTACTCATGAACTTTTTTGTAAAAGAATGATAACGTATAACATACCACAGTTTTTTACCTTTTCCATTGATCAGTTCATGCTTTTTTATATAAAATTTTCCAATATATTGTATCCAATCAAAGATGGACATCTAATCAAAAGTGTATCTAATCTCTGTTTGATTGGTTGTGAGCAATTGCTTAGTCGTTAATTGATCAGTGGTTAAGTTATCGGACTTAAGATAAGCAGGGCTTGACTAAGCGGCGTGATATAAAGGAAGATCACGTCAACTGGAAATAACTATATTTTGGAAATCTTGGATTCTCGGAAAATCTGAAGACCACAATTAAGATGATTGATGCTTCGATTAGTTTGTGTAACTCAAATCAATTCCTTTGATTAGTAATCAATCCATCTTGTTGATGAAGTTAAGAGTTCCAAACTTTAATCACAGAGTTAGATGGATGTCCTCTGCCTTGCCAAAAGTTTTCTATTGTTCTTTTGACCTGACAAGCATGTGCTTCGTCTTCTATTGAGGGAGGGCTTATAGAACGAACAAAAACGGCCTCCGTGTGTTAGACTGACACCTTTCGTTCACGTCCTAATAATAAAACTGACATCTTTCGTTCACGTCCTAATAATAAAGGAGAGGGAAAACTCTTCATATAGAGTTCTAGAAATTGGACAAAAAAGTATAGAAAATCACAATTTAAATGCCAAATTATGTAAATAAAGATGCAATATATGAATGAAAATTAATCTAATCCGACCAACCTACCATCATGTAGTCTCGACTAGGGGTGGGCATTTCGCTTTAATTTCGGTTTTTGTTTGGGTTCGGTTCGGTTAAATTGGGTTTAATAAAAATCTAACTGAACTCAACCGAAATTAGTTTGGTTCGGTTTGTGCTTGGTTTGATTTATATTCGGTTCCGTTTTAGTTTGGTTTGGTTTTAGTTCGGTTTAAAAATAAATAACTTATGAAAATGTAAATTCAATAATTCAAACCTAACCCCTTAAAAACCATGAAAAAAAGAAGTTAAAAACTCAATCGTATCAAAACCAAACTAAATTATAAAATATAAATAAACCCTAAACCCAAGAAACTAGATTTTAAACACGTGCGGCCACACGAGATTTTTTTTTTTTGTTTATCAAATTTTGTAATATAATTTGTGTTTATTTTTTTGTTTAGATATAATTTTTTGTATATTTAATTTTTGTCATATAAGACACATAATTATTTTGGTGTTTCGATATAATTTGTTTTTGCTACTCCGCCCTAGAACGTGAGTTCATTACGTTGCCATAATCGTTTTCTAATCCGTCCTAGAACGGGAGTAAGTTTTAATTTTTTTTTTCTTATGTTTAGTTCTATTTTTTCGACAAAATTTATTTGTAGACGTAAAAGTTTGAGATGTGTGAACAATTTTATTTTTGGTATATAATATATTATATAGTTTTCTAAAATTTTAATCCACAATAAGGGCATGCGACAATTTTTTATTTGTTTTTGTTTATATGTTTTCTATCTTGTATGAAAAAATATATATTTGGTATGACATGTATGATTCAAAATTAGTGATTTTAGCTACCAAATTTTTTGACCCGTTTTGTTATATATATTTTCAGTTTTATATTTTATTTTAAATATTTTTTTTTAATACCTAAATTATCCATTCAGATTATTATCCATTGTTTTGTTATTCATTTGCGAATAAAACATAATCATAAATATTTGATAAGGTTAAAAAAACAAATAATTTCTCTTGTTATACAGATAATTCAAAATTGACTTTTAAAACAAATACTCACAATAAGATAGCCATCTTGCCGAATTCATAGCAACTTTGTATTCATGAGTCTGTCTAGCAAGTCTCCAATCTACCTGCAATAGCAAAAACACAAACTTAAATACTTGAATACAAAAGATAGAATACTTGAATACAAAGCTGCAAAACTATGATTGCGTACCTCTATAGGAGATACAAAGCTTACTCGTAATCACAGAGAAGAGTCTCGACGAAACCCTCGAACCAATCAAAACCCAAAAATTCGGCAAGATGGCTTCTTCACATCATTTTAATCAATCAACCCAACCCGACCCGATGAGTAATTCTTTCTTCCTGTCATGATTCCTCCTCCTCGCCATAACTCCTCTCTGATCCCTTTCTCTCTTTGCGGTGCTTCTGCATGTGCATATAGAAATGAAAAAAAAAAACATATAGTCAGTGTTTTTATTTACTATAATATAACTAATAAAAATCTATGGAATCAAGATGACAATGTATTAAAAATTGAAAATCAAAACAAACAAACATTAAAATTTGAAACGTTTGAGATGTGATCTGTGTGATGTTCTTTAGATAGTGAATGGATGGACGTCTTTATTTTTAGGTTAAGTCGAAAATATCTTTGAGAATCAATAAGTATTTATCTAAAAGTAAATATTGATTACTATTAGTTCCATACTAAATTTTGATTGTTAACATTTATTTTTTTGAAGGAATATTCCATGGAAAAAATATTTGGTCTTGCAATATCTAATTTGCTTCGTGATGAGGATATTTTGGGAGACACAAATATTAATATAATGAAAGATTTATTCAAAATTTGACTATTACGAATAATAGGAAATTTTTAAATTAGATTATTACCTTATTGTGAGTGGTTTTTATATTATTATTAGGTTGTTATGGTAGTTTCTATTTTTTTATTAAGATTATGATATTTGTATTTAAATATTTCACATTTTTGATGGCATATTATTTGGGTAAAATTGTAATCTCGATGGCATATTTTAAAATTAATCAATCGAATATTTTACGTTCCTCAAAATTTACGTAATATAGCTACAAAAGGTAATATGCATGAGTCATGTATATATGATATTAATGTATTTTTAATTTATTTATGAAATATATTTCCTGAATTAAATACTATTAACTGGTGTTATTAACCTATTTCCGAAAAATGTGATGTGATTTAATGTTTTCTATTTTTGAAATATTCATTAATTGAGTATTTCCCGAAATTAAATCTCATTAATTTTTTAATTTAACCAAAGATATATGTTTGACAAGATGAATAAAAAGAATAATAGTTATTCAGAATATGAATAGACTAAAATGAAAGTGTGCCTGTTTAGACACAAAAGTATATCTGTTTAATAGTATAGAAGATTCTTTTTGGTTAGTTAAATCTTAAGATCATATATATATAAAATTATTAATTAATTGATCTATAGAAAAAGGAAAAAAATCAAACGTTAGATTTAGTTAATAATAGTTAATATAATTGATTAAATATTATAATAAACACATTGGTTATCGGTTCAGTTTGGTGAATCGAACTATTCGGATTGAGAAGAAATATAACCAAATGGTCGGGTATTAACTCTGGTTTGGTTTGGGTAGGTCTGAGTTCAGTTTGGTTCGGTTGGTTCGGTTCGATTAAAATGCCCGCCAGTCTCGACGATTACGTCCATTTCTTTGTGATCAAATTCCCATTATGGGTTTACTAAGGTCATCCAATTACTTTTGGATTGATCATCGGCTAAATTTGACCAATGATAAACCTATTCCAAACTCGAGCTTGCCAGATCAAGGTTTCATTCTTTAAAAAAAATAAAAATAAATATATGTTACAGCAACGTATCTTAGTGAACCCATAATGGTTAAAAAGGACCCCTAGGCCCATTTTATCAAAAATTCATTTTTTTTGAAAATAATAATAAATAGTGAACCGAAGCCAAAACCCAAATCGACTACTAGAAAAGCCCAAGACACAAACCCGGTTTTCTCTTTACAGGATTGTGGTTTGACGTCAGGTTGATAAATATTTGCCGGCGAGATTCGGATTGAGAATCAAGGATAGAGATTGGATTTAGGATTTAGGGTTTCGGTTTAGTCTCAGGAAAAAGAAGAAGCCAGGGAGCGTAGAAGACAGAGAAGATGTCATCGACTCTCCTCGAGCAAACTCGCTCCAATCACGAGGAGATTGAAAGATTGGAGCGATTGGTTGTGCAAGATCTACAGACCGAGCCGCCGTCGAGCAGGGACAGATTGGTACAAGGCCACCGTGTCCGCCGCATGATTGAGTCTATCATGCTTAACACTGGGAAACTTGTACGTTTTCTTTCTTCTTCTTCTTCTTCTTCTCCTCAGTTTATTTGCTTAGGTTATACCGTTTTATTGATCAGAAAAGACGCATCTGTGTTATGTCTCTCTCTCTCTTCTGTAAGCGTAATATTGCCTAAGCTCTTTTGGCTATCATGTTGAAATTTTAGGTTAGGTTTTGAATGCCTCTTTTTTTTTTTTCAACAGGTTTTGAATCTCTCTGAATGTGTGTTAAAATGGAGAATAAACATCAGAGGTTGGTGTTGAATCTAGATTATAACTGGGGTCTTAAGTGTGTATGTAGGGATCCTAAGTTTTGAGCTAAGCAGGCTTCAGTAGAAAAACGGATTTTTTACCCCTTGCATGCTGGAGGGACGCTTGTTTTCTATTAATGTTTCATAAGTTTGAGCAGATTGTGTTGATAAATGTACAGGATCTATGAACAACCTAGATTCCACTTTAGCATTAACTGTAAATAACATTTTGTTCTAATCAGTAGATGCCTTGGTATTAATGCTAACCTTGATTCTTGTTGGCTGTAAGATTGAAACCTATGAGGATAAGGATGGGGCGAGGGAAGATGAGATAGCAGCGCTTGGTGGCCAGACTGCGACAGGGACAAATGTGTACAGTGCATTTTATGATCATTTGAAAGAGGTTTGCTCGCTATCCTTTTGCATCTTCCTTGGTCTTTTTTTTTTCCTCAAAACTTACCAGTGCTTCTCTGTACCAATAAATTGGTTTTAGTTTATTTCTCTGTGTAGTTTTTTTCAAAGAAAGAAAGAGCAGTTTACTTTACAAGACTATTGCTTAACCGATACTGAGATATTTAGCTAACTGTTGATCTCTGTTTTATAATTTCATTGATTGTCTTGAACCGCTGGTGATGTAGAATTAAGAATCTTGTACAAAAACTCAGTGAAGGTGTGTTAGTTTTGTTCCATTAACCATTTTGGTTAGCTGTATTGTATAAACTTTGCTGTGCATAACAGTATCAAACGGTGAAATTTTCACAGGTAGATGGGGATTTATATCTAAGTAGATTTCATTCTCTGAACGAGATTCATAATTGCTAGTTTTGATGTTTTGTGGGAGTCGTCATGAATGGAATGTTTATTAACTGAATTCGTTGTCTTTATTCTACCACTGATGAAATGATCAGATATGCAACTAATTAAATTCTTTTATAAATGTATAGATACGTGATTATCATAGAAAGCATCCTTCTGGACGTCTTGTTGATGCTAGTGAGGACTATGAAGCACTTCTGAAGGAGGAACCAGTTATTACGTTCAGTGGAGAGGTAAGTTTCTGTTTGACTTTTTATTGTTGCCGGACTAGGATTTTCATATTTAAGAACATTTTGTTGACACATTTTAACAGTTTCATTAGTTCGTTTGTTCAACATTACTGGCTTCATGGTAGTATACAGAGTTTCTACAATTGTTAAATCTTCTTGTGTGTTGTGCAGGAAGGTGTTGGTCGGTACTTGGACTTGCATGATATGTATAACCAGTACATCAACTCTAAATTCGGGCAAAGGGTTGAATATTCTACTTATCTTGATGTTTTTTCTCAACCAGAGAAAATACCGCGTAAACTAAAGTTTTCAAGGTAAACTTTTCATCGAATTTTCTTATACTTAGAAAGCCTCCATCTTTGTTTCTACTTGCAGCTAAATGCCTTTTCTTTTTGTCTCTTGCTATCTGTCCTTTTAGGCAATACAGGAAGTATATGGAGGCTCTGCTAGAGTACTTGGTCAACTTTTTCCAGCGAACCGAGCCTTTGGGAGATCTTGACAAAATACTATCTACGGTTTAACCTCCTCTCTTTATATTTTTAGGTCTCTATTAGTTTCCCAAGTACTTACGTAGAAGTTAGGATTTTCTTAGCTCTAGCAACTTGTTGCTTTTATGGGTGTTCCATCGCCCTGAATAATTACATGTTTTGGAAAGTAAATGGCCAAAACTAGATGATGCTTGTATTGGAACATAAAAGGCCATAATTAGAGATTTTATACCCTGGGTAGGTTTTGAACCATATTATAGTTTGACATTCTGGTAGTTCTAGTTTTGTCAATGCTGTGCATATATTTTGATCTCGCGTAATTAATATGTTGGTTTCTTGCAGGTTGAGACTGATTTTGAAGAGCAATATGCAGATGGAAAAGTAGAAGGCTGGGAGAACCGTGACCAAGAAAATGAACCATCTCAGCATACTGTCATAGATCTTGATTACTACACCACAGTTGAGGAACTGATAGATGTGGGACCTGAAAAGCTAAAGGAGGTAATGACCATGCTTCATGTTTATATGATCCATGAAACAGTATTCCACTAATTATGTCTTTTATGTCATTCAGGCGCTGGGGGCTTTAGGACTGAAAGTTGGTGGTACTCTGCAGCAGCGTGCCGAGAGACTTTTCCTGACAAAGGTTCTTACACTTACTCATCTCTCATAGAAACGCATTTTGTTTTCACTTTGTCTTATAATAGTGTGTATTTTCTACTTTAATCACAAAGCGCTGTTGTTTTTGCTGGGGTTTGGTAGTTTGGTAGTTAAATTCAGTTCTTCATTTAATATATGTCCATGTCATTAGGGATAGAATTCTGTTTGAAGCTTGTGTTATTACCTTGAGGTTATCTTATGCCCTTAATTGTTTCAATATCTGTTCAGCATACGCCTTTGGAAAAGCTGGATAAGAAACATTTTGCCAAACCTCCACACAACGGGAAACAAAATGGAGATGCCAAAGAAACGCAGGAGTCCGAAAGTGCTAAAGAAATTGCACTAACAGAGGCTAAAGTGAAAAAACTCTGCAATTTACTTACTGAGGTTGGTTGATTGAAGTTTACATTTTTCTTTTCTCCCCATATATCTAGTTTTGCTTTTAACTTTCTTGCTGTCGCCTTTTAATAGACAATCGAAAGGACAAAACAAAACGTTGTAAAGAAACAGGCCCTGACCTATGAAGAGATGGAGGAAGAGCGCGAGGGTGAGGAGGCTCGTGCAGAATCAGAAAGTGATGACGAGGACGGTCAGATTTACAATCCGCTGAAGCTGCCAATGGGTTGGGACGGGAAGCCTATACCATACTGGCTGTACAAACTTCATGGACTTGGGCAGGTATGTAGTTAGTTATCAGACCATTGTAGTTAAAGGAACAGATTAAAATTAAAATTTCTTGTTGTCTTGCAGGAGTTTAAATGCGATATATGTGGGGACTATAGCTATTGGGGAAGAAGGGCTTTTGAGAGACATTTTAAAGAATTTCGACACCAACACGGGATGCGTTGCCTAGGAATCCCAAACACAAAGAACTTCAACGAAATCACTTCGATTGAGGTATATATATTATCAAGGACTCTGTTGTAGCTTAAAGCAATAATTTGGGCCATTTGATTGATCTGTGATTTGTTTGGTTTGTTTCAGGAAGCGAAAGAATTGTGGAAGAGGATACAGGAGAGGCAAGGAGTGAACAAGTGGAGGCCAGAACTTGAAGAAGAATATGAAGATCGTGAAGGTAACATATACAACAAGAAGACTTACACTGATCTTCAGCGTCAAGGTCTCATCTGATTGATCACATTCAGGGGTTTTAGAGGGGCTCTCTACTTGATGAAATATTCTCTCCTTGCTATATCACTTTAAAATCTAAAACAAATACCTTTCTACTTTGTAAAATCAAACCATTCATCATCTTTTTGTGAAGTATTGTTTGATTTTCAATTTTTTCCCTTTAAACAGTGCGGAGATTTAGATAACCTCGAAATTGGTGTTATGTTTCTAATTACGTATTAGAATCGTGGATGTATCAAACTGTTTTCGTTTGGACAAGGGCAATAACGAAATTGGGCCTACCACTTCGAGAACAAAAAAAAAAGATACACAAATTCAATTCACTATAGTGAAATATATTTTTCTTTCATTGCTATTCTTGTAGTTGTATAATTATTCGGATAATGGACCGTAGTAGTCAAAACAGATACAATCTCATACGACTCGTCAAAACGAAGCGATAACAAAGCTTTCTTTTGAATAGTTGTGTACACGAAGAACATACAATTTAGAAAAAAGAAAAAAAAAACAACGTGAACATACAAATCTCATTTTGGAAAGAAAAATTGAAATATATACCTTCCTTGGCTTTTCTGGCTAAGTATATACATTTTTTTTGTTTTGTTTAAGATATTGGAAATGGGCCTACCTTTTTTGCACAGTCCAACGCCCATTTTTGGAGAGACGATCGATAGATAGTAATTCTCCGGTGCCAGCGCATTCCAACTTCGTAGACTGTCTATCCACCGTTAGATCTAAAACCTAATAATCTAACGGCTACAAATGGAATCCCCAAAAATATGACCGTTGGAATTGAACCGTTGGCTCCTCTTCATAAGAAGCGCTCTCTTGCCCTTCTTCATCATAATCTCAATTCTCACAGACTCTTTACGAAGAGAAAAAAGCAAGACGAAGAAACAAGAAGAGTAAGAATCAGTAGGAGAGCGATAATGGCGACGAGAGCTAACATGCCTGAACAAGTCAGAGGTATGTATGTTCTTCGATTTGATTTTTACTGGATGTTGTTTGATCTGATACGATTTGCGTGTGAGATCATTGCTTTTTCGTTAATAGTCGATTTCAAATCTGGGTTTGGTTTGATTCGATTCGTTTTATACTAATTCGTCTGCCCTAACTCGGTCCCGATTTGATTATTCTTTTGACAACTCGTCGGCGATACAGATCCCGTTTGAGATGAAGTTCGTCGTTATTGACTTTATCTTAATTTATTATCTGGGTGTCGATTTTGGAAATTGAATTGTGAAGAGAATAAAAGCGAATTTTGGTTTGAATCGTGTCGATGGGATCGTGGAACCAATTGAAGAGCAGATCTTGATGGGTTTCTTTTGAAACAGGTGTTCCCGTCGCGGATGGTATAAAGATTCAGAACAAAAATGGTGCCGTGAAGAATCGTCGTGCGCTTGGCGACATCGGAAATCTTGTTTCTGTTCCCGTAGTTCAAGGAGGAAAGCCCCAACCTCCGATTAATCGACCCATAACCCGAAGCTTCCGTGCTCAGCTATTAGCGAACGCCCAAATTGAGAGAAAGCCAATCAATGGTGACAACAAGGCTCCAGTTCTTGCCCCAAAGAAACGACAACCTCTTGCTTCGAGAAACCAGGAAGCTCAAAGGGCGATCCCGAAGAAGAACCTAGTGATTAAGCAACAGGCTAAACCTGAAGAAGTGATTGAGCCGAAGAAGGAGGAGAAGCGAAAGGACGTAGCAGCAGTGTCACCTAAGAACAAGAGCGTGACTTACTCATCAGTTCTCAGTGCTCGGAGCAAAGCTGCGTGTGGTGTAACCAACAAGCCAAAGATTCTCGATATTGATGAATCTGACAAAAATAACCATTTGGCTGCAGTGGAGTATGTTGATGATATGTACTCTTTCTATAAAGAAGTCGAGAAGGAGAGCCAGCCTCAGATGTATATGCACATTCAGACCGATATGAATGAGAAGATGAGAGCGATCTTGATAGATTGGTTACTGGAAGTTCACATCAAGTTTGAGCTTAACCTTGAAACTCTCTACCTCACTGTCAACATCATTGATCGATTCCTTTCTGTGAGAGCTGTCCCCAAAAGAGAATTACAGCTAGTGGGAATCAGTGCCTTGCTCATTGCTTCCAAATATGAAGAAATCTGGCCACCTCAGGTACATTATTTTTAACAATTCGACTGTGTTTGTATGTTACTGTGATCTGATTATGATGATCATGATCATGTGTATTATGTGTAGGTTAATGATTTGGTGTATGTCACGGACAATGCTTACAACAGCAAACAGATTCTAGTGATGGAGAAAACCATCCTTGGGAACCTGGAATGGTATTTGACAGTCCCAACTCAATACGTCTTCCTTGTCCGCTTCATCAAAGCTTCCATGTCTGACCCAGAAGTGAGTCCATTTTTGCTTAAAAGTTCTGATTTGTCTTACAATTTAGATTGGAAAGAGACTGAGTTTGTTTTTGTTTTGTTGTCTCTAGATGGAGAATATGGTTCACTTTCTTGCTGAGTTGGGGATGATGCACTATGATACCTTGAAGTTCTGTCCCTCCATGCTTGCTGCTTCAGCTGTTTACACAGCGAGATGCTCACTGAACAAGTCCCCTGCTTGGACTGATACCTTGACGTTCCACACTGGCTACTCAGAGTTTGAGATTATGTAAGAAGAGAAAAGACTTCCAAATATCATCATCTACTTTGTTTTTGTCTCTTCATTGGTAGAGAAAAGACTTACTTATATGTTTTTTTCTTTGTTGTGTTATAGGGATTGCTCAAAGCTTCTAGCTTTTCATCACTCGAGATGCGGAGAGAGCAGATTACGTGCTGCGTACAAGAAGTACTCTAAGGTAGAGAATGGAAGTGTAGCTTTGGTGTCACCAGCCAAGTCTCTCCTGAGTTCTGCTGATTTGAAGAAGCCTCTTTCTGCTTAGTGGCCTTTTTTTTTTTTTGTTGGAAAAAGGAATTATGTTTTTCATCAGATCTCTCTCTGATTCAATTCTAGATTCGATCGACTTGTTATAAAAACTCTTTGTTATGAGTTCAAAAGTATTAATGAATTCTTATCAGTGTTGTTTCTAATCGTCCTTGGAAACTTTCTGTATTGGTTTTTACTTTTCCAGACTAATTAGCTAAACTTTCTGATGTGGGCATTGCTTGCATCATCATCCTGAGTTGACGAGGCTATCTTCCTACGAATCGTGTATTAATTGCAAATGTTAGTAAATGGAAAATAATGAAATAATTTAAAAACTATTGTCGTCATTTAGTCCAAAATAAAGTTAAATCAAATATAAATATTCTCTATACAATATGATTGAAATATCATCCAATGTTATCTATTTAACATCCCAAAGTTTTAATGCAAACTATTCTAAAACATATATATTTTTTTTGTAACGCTTATAAAAAAAAATAATTTATTACAAAAATATATATTAATTTTAATGCATAATTATATACATATATGACCCGTATTAATTTTGATTTTCATAGTGTTGTTGTGATAAATCTGTTTCAGAAAATTTGTTTTTATTTTGTACCAATCTTAATTTTCTTTTATCTCTTATGATCTCATTTTTTTGTCAACAACCTGTATGTTCTCATTTAATAAGAGCTCTAACCAATTTTAGTTTCATCAAATCTTATTTGTGGAGTAAAATTCGGTTTTAAGCTAAAATCTGACTCTTGAACGCTTTCTTGCTTGTGCACCGAAAGTCGAACAAAGGCACAAACACGTGAATTTTGACAAGAATTACTAAACCTGCCACTAGGAGAAATTCGACTAAACCGGTTTTCGATCTCACGGGTTGTTTCATGGAGAGCACGGAGCAGCCGAGGAGCATTTCGGGATCGATGCAGAGCCCTAGATCTCCGTCTTCGCAGCCTTATTTGTCAGTCTCCGTCTCCGATCCTGTCAAATTAGGCAATGGCGTACAATCTTACATCTCTTACAGAGTCATCACTAAGGTAGATCCTTCTTCAACCTTGATTCGTAGCTTTCAGGCTAGGGTTTCTATGTCCCAATCGGGTTATACCAAAGATTGCAAGCCCTCAAGCAGCTCGAATTTGGGTTTTAATTTCTGACGAATTATATTATTTTTCCGGCAGACCAACTTCCCGGATTATCAAGGACCGGAGAAGATTGTTATCAGACGATACAGTGATTTCGTCTGGTTGCGGGATCGGCTTTTTGAGAAATACAAGGGCATTTTCATTCCTCCTCTCCCAGAGAAGAGTGCTGTAGGTAAATTAGCTAGCTTTCTTTTGCTCCCTATCTAGTTGAACTCATTATCTAATTGAGTCGAAAATATGCTTCGTGGGTATCCTTGTTCAATTAGATTAGGTTAATTATCAGTTAGAGGTTTCTGAGTGCCATCATGAGTGTAGGTTTTTCTCTTGGCACTCAATTTTTCAGAAGTATTCTGTTAGATCTTCAGTACAGTGGTATGAGTCAGAGTCACTATATTTGGAATATGTGTTTATTAATTCTCTTTTTCGGCAGAAAAATTCCGGTTTAGTGCCGAATTTATTGAAATGAGGCGAGCAGCATTGGATATATTTGTTAATCGGATAGCATTACACCCTGAGCTTCAGCAGAGTGAGGATCTTAGGACCTTTTTGCAAGCAGATGAAGAGGTAGGATACTTTACATTTCTGGCGACTTTTTCGTTATTTACACTTTCCTCCACCTCATCTTCACTTTAGAATGCTCACAAATTGCATTTATTGCCTTCCTGAGGGATTGCACTTTGCATTGTAGGAGGTTCGTCTTTGATTGACAGTTTACTTTTCTCTTCAGACAATGGAAAGATTCAGGTTTCAGGAAACTGGTATATTCAAGAAGAAGCCTGCAGATCTAATGCAAATGTTTAGGGTAAGCATGATTTCTCCTGACCATGCAAAAAATATCTTCAACATCATACAATACCCAGTAGCCGATAAATGTTGGAATGCGACTAGGAGTTCATTATGAATTTCAGCTTGTGGAGCCACTGCTGGACATAATAGAACATTATTCTCTGGCAGTGATTAATGGTCCTAACAAGGTGTAACTTGGCATTTCTTGCCAATAATTCTGCACATTGTTATAAGTAACAACTACAAGAGGTGAAAGCTGCCATTATGGTTACTTGGCTATACCATGGTTGGAAATCAATAACGCAAAATCGGGACTTCTTAAATATGGAATTTATTATTGATTTCCTTCATTCTTTGCTCCATTCTCTTTATTAACTGTGGGGTAGCTCCATTATCTTATTGCCATATTTGCACAATTTACAGGATGTGCAATCAAAAGTTAGTGATGCTGTCCTTGGAAAAGAAAAACCTGTCGAAGAAACTACTCCTGAATATGAGAAGCTTAAACACTACGTTTTCGAGCTCGAGAACCACTTAGCTGAGGCTCAGAAGCATGCATATCGCCTCGTCAAGAGGCACAGAGGTAATAACAGTATATCATAAGTCAGAATTTAATCTATATAAACTCTCTCACATATTCCATTTTTCCTATCCTAATTTCATGGATGGATCATCAAATTTGATGTTTTTTAACCTGGTGGCAGAGTTGGGTCAGTCACTGTTGGATTTTGGCAAGGCTGTAAAACTACTCGGGGCTTGTGAGGGTGAACCTACAGGGAAAGCATTTTCTGATCTTGGAAGTAAATCCGAACTGTTATCAATAAAGCTCCAGAAAGAGGTACTTATTTTGTAAGACTAAACTCTGCTAGGCATAAAGCATATTCTTTCATCTTTTTCCACTATAGTAAGATGATGTATGTACATTGCCACATTTGCATATATGCTATTATTCTACTACTGTTAGATGCTTTTATTGATCTACCCTACACTATTTGTAGGCTCAACAAGTCCTGATGAACTTCGAGGAACCCTTGAAGGACTATGTTCGTTATGTGCAATCGATTAAGGTGAGTCCTCTAGCCTTTGCTTTTGGGATTGGATTCTCTTGCCCGGCTGCATTTTGCGCACCACATGTCTGGACATTAAACTCTACCTTCTTGTTTCCATTTTGTGTTTATCCAGGCGACAATAGCAGAACGAGGCACTGCGTTCAGGCAACATTGTGAGTTGGCAGAAACAACAAAGTTAAAGGAAATAAACCTGTATGATGGCTTCTCTCCCGTACCTTCTCTCTGTCAATAAGATAACCTTGGAACATTCAATAAATCCCCCTCTGTAATTGCAGTGACAAACTCATGCTCACACGTTCAGACAAAGTAGGAGAAGCTGAGATCGAATACAGAGAGGTAACAACAAGGCCAACTTAATCTTGTAGTAATGATCACTCTTGAGCATAGCTTTGTTGTTGGTGCTTTAACTCGACAATAATGCAGATAAAAGCAGAGAGTGAAGAAGCTACGGAAAGATTTGGGAGGATAGTGAAGAGAATGGAGGAGGAGATAGTGAGGTTCCAAGAACAGAAGACGGAAGAGATGGGAGTCGCGTTCCATCAGTTTGCCAAAGGACAAGCTCGCTTAGCAAACGGTATTGCTGATGCCTGGAGAGCTCTTCTTCCCAAACTTGAAGCTTCTTCTTCTGTTTAAATCACAACTTGTTTGTGTGTTGGTTTTCTAACAATATTTGGTGTTTTTTTGTCAACTTCAACTTTAGTTAATTTGGCTCGTTTCCTTCCACTTGTAAAGATATAAATGCATTATTCCATATAACTTTTTAATTTTAGATTATAATTTTCCCAAATAACTTGTTATTTCGTATGTTGAAACTATAGATCTCAATCAAGTCATTTTGAAATATAGTTGAAGTGTTGTTGTTGATGAACTGTGCAGGGAATTGAAATCTGCTTACCAAGGAAAAGAAATATCTTGGAAGCAAAAACACATAGTTAATTGGTTCAAAGAAGGAGATCGAAATATGAACATTTTTCAGAATTGCGCCAAAACCAGGAAGGCAAAGAACCAAGTCACCTCAATAAAGGACGATACAGGAAGAGAATTCCATGGGAAAGATGATACCGAACAGGTCGCAAATACATACAATGAGCACAAAATCAAAATTTCTTAGTACCCAAAGCACAAGACCCTGTCTAAGCATTTTATTAATATTTTTTTTTAGTTTATAAGAAAAAGAGAAAATTTCATAAAAATATCCCTACGATAAGCTTTTTAATATCCAACTATTTTGTGCCCATAAAAATATTCAAACTAATATATTTTTCTATTATAATCCTTCAACTTTTAAGATTCTACCTATTTAACAACTCCGATTTAACGGAGACGGAGACACGTCCGTTATCTTTTTATTTTTTAATAATAAAATATTAATATTTAAATAACAAAAAACAAATTTCAAAAAAATAAAAAAAATCCCAAAAATACAAAATTCGAAAAAAATTCCGAAAAAATCGTATGTTAAGAAAAAATAATTTTAAATTTTAGATAAAATATATTATGTTTTAATTTTTTGAATTTTTGAACCAAAAATTCTCTAAAACTCAAAAATACAAAAATCCAAATATATTCTCAAATGTATAAGATTCAATTTTGTAACTCAAATAATGTATTTTCCAAAATTTCTTTTCTTACAATAAATACTCAGATACAATATCTTATTCTAGAATTTATCATATGGAAGGAAAACAATTTGTTTCAACTTATAAAGTTGATGTATACCATTCATACCATAAGTTCCTCAATTTGACAAAAAAAATTCAAACTAATATAATTTACTAATCTTAAATTGTAATTCACTTTTTGTGTTTTAGTATATTTTTGGATTTTTGTGTTTTTGAGTTTTTGGGAATTTTTAGTTCAAAGATTCAAAAAATTAAAATACAATATATTTAAAATGATTTTTTCTTAACTTAAGAATTTTTCGGAATTTTTTGGGAATTTTTTTATTTTTAAAAAAATAATGTAATTTTTATTTAAATATTAATATTTTATTATTAAAAAAAAAAATAGCGGACGTTATGTCTCTGTTAAATCAGAGTTGTTAAATGGGTAGAATCTTAAAAGTTGAAGTATTATAATGAAAAATATATTAATTGGAGTATTTTTCTATGCACTAAAATAATTGGAGTATTAAAAATCTTATCGTAATTTAGTTAGGGTATTTTTATGGAATTTTCTGTAAGAAAAAAGTCTAGTTTCACATATCCTTTCGTTAAATAGGTTTATTCTTCTAACTTTCCCATTAAGCAATTAGGAATAAATAAATAAAACATAAGCAAAACATTAGCAAAAAAATTACCAAAAATAACAAAAAAAAAGAAGCAGGTACTTTCACTCAATCTTCATACGAGGAGTGTAACGACTAACGAGTGTTGTTTTTCTTTTCTTTTTGTCAACATGAGGAGAGTTGTTAGCTAATAGAAATACGTTATAAGAAAAGGGATCGATACGTTATAAGAAAATGATCCCTTTTCTTATAAAGCACCATGAGGACTGTTCTCTCTCTGCTTTGCTAGACGGATTTTACTCTGTTCATCACTTAAATGAACACATCTCATATTTATATTTCTTGAGTATTTCTTTTATTTACTTATACGACAGAAATTACATATAGTGCTTTGTCGAATAATTTACAAGAACTTGTAAGATGTTTTATTAAAAAAACAATGATGTATACGGTGAATGTTATTATTTACACGGTGGAATCTAGCTAGAAGGGAATTCAGGAACTTTTTATTTTGACGTTAAATTTCATAAAAATAAAACACATTCATTTTGATTGGATAAGAATAAAGGAGTCCATGCTTCTTATATTATTTTGTTTTGTTTTCTTTTAAGTGCTTCATTTAGTGAACTATTCTTAACTTAACCTCATAATACAATTTGTACAGAAGATTACAATTAATAAATTCAAATATTTGATTGGATAAATATCCTGATTTTTTTTATTTAATATAATAAACCATAGGTCCAAATCCATTTGTTGTTACGATTACAGTTTTTTTAGCAAAGAAAAGAGTGCTTAGAGGCATTATGGAATGGTTGGTAAAGTAATTTAATTTGAGTGACGTTTTGTCGATGCATTGCGGATTTAAGTTTAAAAATATGAGATGTGTCCACACATACAACTTTTGTATTATCTCCAATTGAGATTTGCCTTATCACATTTTCTAAGTAAATATTTTGTGGGATTTTAATAATCATAGATGATATGATGAGATGGATCTCCTTAATATTACCAAGTTAAGTTGTATATGGGAGAATTCAACGAAGAAAACCGATATGGTGCTATATGAAATCATTTACTATATAACCAAACAAAGACATTATATTATTTGAAAAAAGAACATTTAGTTTTGATGGTATCATGAGTAAAGTTTTCAAGAGCTTAACAACGCCATAGAAAACGAAAAATATATATGTTTTTAGAACAGACTTTTTATTTATATTTTAATAATTTGCATTACATTTTTTTTTGAATAACTCAGTTTCATACTATTTCAATCATTCATAAAATAGAGAAATTCATTATAGATCTCCGTTGTATCCATAAATACCATATTTCTCTGCCTTCTATATACACATCTTACGTAATCTCTAGGTATTTTGTAAATGTCGAACACGCATTTGTTTACTTATCCCTGACTAAATCCACATAAAAAGAGTGTAGTTTGAAAAAGATTAACGTAAAATCGCCAACTATATAATTCATTTTTTGTAAGAACATGAAAGCCTAATTCGTCGTCTGCTTATTTACAACGGACTCCAAGAGAATAGTCATTATCATTATGAATAATGACTGTTGTATAATATTGTCTTAGTATCGGTGTTTTTGGTTCTTCAAAACATATACATGATACCATAATTATGAATACAATAAATATTGAACAGAAAATGGATAGGAGTTTTTTTAAGATACTTTTATCATAATGATTTGCTAGTTGGTGATACTGTTTTTTTCCAAAGATTCATAATTTATATATAACAAGATAATAAATTCTAGAAGATATAAATTATATTAATTTATTTCAAATAATCTAAATTAGTCAAAAACCATTAGAGATATTTAAGTAATTATAATAAAGTAAATTTTTTTCAAATAACCCATAATCTCTTAAACTAACTTTCCCCATTGAAAAAGATTATAATCACTCGATTTCTTGATTTTGGTGAGTTATGTATTTTTTCAATATATGCACTCAAAATTTCTGTTTCTATTTTCTTAATTTTAATGGTTCCTTGAAAAATCAAAGTATGGAGATGTGTGTATCAAGGAAACAAAGGAGCCTTTGACTTGCTGAATTGTCTAATCACGGTTAGCTTAATTGATAAGAATATTATCTTTTATATATTAACTGAGAAAAATCGGAAAAAACTTTAGTTTAACATGTGATTTACAAATGTGTCATGCAGAGGTGTCATCACCATAGAACTTCTCATGAGATTTATAAAAAAGATTTAACTTACTAAAATAATTACATTAGTATCATTCACATTAAACTTGTGCATAATTTTAATTATATATTATGTCATACAAATTTTTGCATATTCAAATTCTAATTAGTGATTCGAATTATAAATAATTTTTATGACTATTTTCAAAAGTTTTGAAAAACCTGTGTAGAAACTAAAAATTATAACTTAACTATACAGATAGTTTAGAAACAATATTAACAAACCATCTACAATATACTAAAATTGTGTTTAAGTTTTGAAAAATCTGGGTAGAAACTAAAAACATATAAAGTAAAGCACGGATTGTTTAGAAACAATATCACCAAGCCATCTACAATATACTATCATATTAAATCCATATTATTTAGTCAACTGATTTAGTAGCTAATTATGCGTATGAGAGATAACTACTTAGATCAAATAATTTAGGAGCTAATTTAGGAGCTAATTATGCGTATTAAATCAAGATTCTTGCATTTTTCATAACTATGTAGATCAAATAAATTTTGGTCAAAGATAAATTTCATGGAAAGAGAGATATTCAAGGAAGAATGATTTTTGAAAAAGTAAGGTTCATGGAAACTAATTACAAAATTATTCTGCTATGATTGATTTAAAATTTGATTTCAAATTCGAATGTCTAACCTTCTTAATAAGTGGGAAATCCTTGCTTTGAGCACTATATAACACTATATCACATTACGTTAAAATTTCATTCATCACTTACACAATACCATTAACTTTTCCTAAACAATTTAACATTTATCTCTCATTGCTTGTTTCAGTTAAGTCTCTGACTTGAAATATTTCAAAAGTATGTGAAAGGTAAAGGTTAAGATCATAAGACTTTGAAAACAATACCATACGACCGGTGGAGAAACGATTGAAATGATGCTAATCGATTCAAAAATGTCTTTTGTCGTCTTTGTAACTTTAATCATCTCATTTATATCTTCTGATTTTTTGTTGATATATGACTTCAAAACATTATTTTTTAGGGAGACAAAATCAGTATTACAGTAAAAAATGAGCTGGTCAATCGGTTCGAGCATTTCCTAACCCCATATAATTTAAAATAAAAACCTCCCACAAATATTTATAAATATCTCACTATACACCGGGAGCAGGTTACTACCTAATTATTTTACTATTACCGCACGTCATTGTTGGTCTATAGTCGGTAACAAAAGGATACACTGCAAATTACTATTTAAAAAGAAAAAGAAAAAAAAAGAGTCAGTAACAAAAGGATACACTGCAAATTACACCGATCATTCGGAGGGTTCCTCTCAGCCAAAAAGTGGCGTAGCTTTGGATTATCCAAAGACGATTGACAAACGAAAGCGTAGCCGAGAAGATGACGTGCTTCTCTGCTCATCATCGTCTTCTTCTTCTTCCTCCCTCGACTTCCAAATCCCTACTCGGATTTCCCTCATCCTATCTCAAACCTACCCCTTATCTTCTCTTACATGGCTCGTCTCGCTCTATCCTCTCCTGCTCAGCTGGCAGCAACAACGGACCTCCTCCCGCCGGTGACGCTGTTCCAAAGCAAGTTCCCTCTCATTCTTCTTTTGTTTTTATCACCTTGCTTTGTTCAGATCGCAATCTATTGTTTTCGAATTTGAGATTTAAGATAAGCCAGCTAGTTTCCTCGACTAGGGATATGGATGATACTGGAATTTAGATATCCTATCAGAAAGTGGGAAGCCTGTAAGTTATGTATAACACTTTCTCATTTAGATTCTAATTGTTAATCATTTTCCTTTTGGGTGATTCTGCTTCAGTAACTTCTGTATCATTGAGGGATCAGAGACAGTCCAAGATTTCGTGCAGATGCAGCTTCAGGAAATCCAAGATAACATAAGGAGTAGACGCAATAAGATCTTTCTCCTCATGGAGGAAGTGAGGAGGTTACGAGTTCAGCAACGGATCAAGAGCGTTAAAGCCATCAATGAGCACAGTGAGCTCGAGGCGGCCGAGATGCCCGAGATCACATCTTCCATTCCTTTTCTCCCTAACGTGGTCAGTTACTTTCTTCAATAGGCGACAAAACACATCATTGTTATCAAATGTTCTCTTGTTCAGTTGCGAGATTTCCTACTTTTTAACTCTTTGTTTGTTCTTGTCTTTTGAAATAGACACCAAAGACATTGAAGCAACTCTACTTGACCAGCGTTGCGTTGATATCGGGAATCATTTTCTTTGGTGGTCTGATTGCACCTAAGGTTAGTACAATAATAGAGTCCATTTTTCCTTCCTTACGCTCTTTTATGAAAAATATCAAAGCTCTAGACTTGTTTGTGAACTCTTATTTAAGTCAGTGCTTTTCACATTGCCATCTCATTTTACCACCACTCTTGGAAACCTATTAATCTCACATTTATGCATGATATTGGGTTCTTTAAGCTAGATGCAACTAGTTTCCCGGCTATTCTGCAGGATCCATGCGGTAGTTAGTGAAGTGAAGGAACCACTGGCACATCCATATGAAAATACATGCTTTTGTTGATAGCAATACAGATTTTTGGAGATTAGTAATGTACTCTGGCTTTCTATCGAGCTTTGATTCTGTAACTCTCACAGAAAAACTAGAGCTATGCTTAAACATGCAAATAACTATAGAACCATGCCTTCTTGAACGCCAGTTATTAGTTATTCGTGCCTCTTGGTTTTTATTATTCTTGAATGAAAATTGATGATTTTAAATGGAAGCTGGAGCTCAAGGTAGGACTAGGAGGAACCTCGTATGAAGATTTTATAAGGAGCTTGCATCTACCCCTGCAATTAAGGTACTGCTACTTGTTAAATTAATACTGGATCAGTCTGCATCAAACCCGTATGATTGAAAATATAACCAAAGTAGTCAACTTAGTGGTCCTGAATCTAAAACTAGAAATAGTTCCTTGATTTTTCCTGTTGTTATCCAGCCAAGTAGATCCCATTGTGGCATCTTTTTCTGGCGGAGCTGTGGGTGTCATTTCGACCTTGATGCTAATCGAAGTCAACAATGTTAAACAACAAGAGAAGAAGAGGTGCAAATACTGCCTTGGGACTGGTAATTTATTTATCAATCTCATGGATTATAACGGAAATTCTTGATTTTCTTTCTTTAAACAACTTCGTAAATGGTCTGTGTTTGTTTGATCCCTTCCTACAGGATACTTGCCATGCGCTCGATGTTCAGCAAGTGGTGTGTGCTTAAGCATTGATCCCGTAAAACGACCTAGAGCTTCAAACCGGCTTCTGCAATCCCCCACAACAATAAGGTGTCTAAATTGTTCCGGCGCAGGAAAGGTAAAGATGTCTGAATAACATTTCATACAATCCGATCTGAGTGCTTATGCTTCAGTCTTGTTCTTGTGATGCCAAATTGTGCATTTTTGTATGAATCAGGTGATGTGTCCGACATGTCTCTGTACTGGGATGGTCACTGCTAGTGAGCACGACCCACGATTTGACCCTTTCGACTAGAAAACCGACCTCTTCTTTGAAATTTAGGGTTTTTCTATGTACATTTGTCCTTCATAAGGCTGTGCCAAGACTCTGAACTGGTGAGATCCAACCTCGTCATATAAATGTTTACATAGTAAAAAAAATAGAATTTATAAATTTTGGGTAAAGCATAATAAATAGTAAACTTCAGAAAATATCGATTATGTACTGAGAATGGCACTTGAAGATCGGTACTCAGTCAAATGAGACGACATTGAAGAGAATTCACTCACGAGCAATCTTTTCGACATGAGAGCTCTGATTACGTTGTACCTTGGTACAATGCAACCAAATACCTGTGGGTACTTCTTCAACACTGAAAGGACCTCGTTCTGGTTCAAACTACACCTCTTCAGGGTTTCAAATGTCTTGAGTTATCTTCTTCTCCGGGTAAAATGCAAGAAAGAAAGATGGCACAAAAAGGAGGAACAAAAGAGTAAAAAAATCAAAACTTATCTTCAGTAAGTGAAGGAAGATGAAGAAGAATATTGAGACTAGGGTCAGTGTATCTGAAGCTAAGACCACAATCTCAGCGTCCTCAGAGTTCAGTGTTTCCGTAGCTCCAAGGACCCAAATTCACAAAATCAAACATTTACCAAATCATCCAGTATTATCAGCCTTGCGAACCAAAATCAAACATTTACCAAAGGAGGTTTTAGAGTTTACAGTCTCCTTCTCAACCTCCAACTGACCTTCAATCAAAGCACTCGTGAATGATACAGCTACCGTTCTTTGAAGTTCTAAGATCCATTTCTTGCTAGCTTCCATGACTGCTTGCAGAAACTCATGTGGACTCACTCACATGTCCTTTAAAGTTGCCAAATCTTCCTAGTGAGTTCCCCAAAGCGGTGAACAAGAGGAGACTTGCAATGCTGATAATCTTCAGGAATGAGGAAAAAATTTCTTAATGGAGAAACTCTCCTCAAAGATTGGATTGTAACATGCACAAACTCAGTCTTTTGTAAGTTGTTCAACCCAACCATTCCCGGAATGTAAAAAGAGCCATCAAGACGTTTAGACCAATTCTTGTTCTTGTCAAGCTCTTCCAATTGTACACTAGTACAACTTGGATTCAAAACATGTTTGATATCATCTAAACAAGTGTTATCGTTGATCTCATAGCCATCAGGAAGACAATAAACTTTCTCAGTCACAAGATTGATTTAAACGTGATGTTCTGCTTCTAAGCTAATTATATATAAGGTTTAGGTGCAATCACACCAACAAGACAGTTTGGCCGAGTGGTCTAAGGCGCCAGATTTAGGCTCTGGTCCGAAAGGGCGTGGGTTCAAATCCCACAGCTGTCAAATATTTTACTTTGTAATAATATATATATTCTTTTTTTATAAAAATACAAATACGTTATCCGGGGTCTTTACGTCAATTACTAAAGCCTTCCCCATCAAAACCCTAATTTTATAAAGAAGTTGGTCGCCTGAATAATCCTCTTTCGTTTCCTCTGTCAGCTCTCAGCGAAGAAGAAGATCCCAAAACCGTACCGTCTCCTTCTCATCTGTCTGTAGCTATGGTAACCCCTTCCTCTCCATCTCTTTTCTACTCCATGGAACTTCTTAGATCTTAATTTCCGATTGTAGCTAGATTCCGACACTCCGACAATTGTGTGTTGTCCTTCTCACTCTTATCTTAAATTTTCGAGGTTGTGTTACTATTAGCGACGTGAATAAACTTGCTGAAGTTAATTCTTTTCAAGCATTGTGGAAATTATCAGTCGATAGCCTGATCCATAGCCTTAAGAGATTTCTCTTTATTCATTCGTTTGCTTGTAGAGAGTAATTTGTTTTGCTCTCTCTCTTTCCCTCTCTGTGTTTATATAGTCGAGGAGAAAGACCAGAGAACCCAAGGAGGAAAATGTCACTCTGGGACCAGCCGTCCGTGATGGTGAGCAAGTTTTTGGAGTTGTTCATATCTTTGCATCCTTCAATGACACATTCATTGTAAGTTTTTTCATCATTTTTTTTTGTTGGCGAGCTCCATATAATATATTCTTGTATTTACCTTAATCCTTTTGAATTTTGCAGCATGTGACTGATCTGTCTGGAAGGGAAACTCTCGTTCGTATCACTGGTAAGGTCTCGATCCTTGTCTGTTTTTGGCATTTACTTATCCTTTACTAACAGTCTTATATTTTGCAAACCCCTAGTCATCATTCTGTATAGTGGATTATAATCTCTTACAATTCACGAGATGGACTTGTTATTAGATGATGATGTAGGTTGAAGTTTCATTTTCCGTGGCTTGAATCCTTGATGTGTAAAATTGTAGGTGGAATGAAGGTAAAGGCTGATCGTGATGAGTCCTCTCCTTATGCTGCTATGCTTGCAGCTCAAGATGTTGCTCAAAGATGCAAGGTTTATATTATACTTTGAGCTGTACTTGTAGACATTTGTTTTGCTGGCTTTTCAGCCATCTGGTTTCGATTGCAATTACCTATATATATATATACTGTATATCAGGAGCTTGGTATCACAGCCATGCATGTGAAGCTCAGGGCCACTGGAGGAAACAAGACCAAGACTCCAGGTCCTGGTGCTCAGTCTGCCCTTCGAGCCCTTGCTCGTTCGGGGATGAAGATTGGTCGCATAGGTAACGTCAACCCTAAAACTAGGTTCAATTTTATGATTTGGCCGGCCAGATCATTTCTGTTTTCATGACCAATAAATTATACTTTTGTTTGTACAGAGGATGTGACTCCAATTCCAACCGATAGTACCCGTAGAAAGAGTGGTAGAAGGGGAAGGCGTCTGTGATTTCTTCTTACAATTTCTCCACATGTCTCTCTCCGTTTTTGTACTTTTACTTGCAGCTTGCTTTCAGAATTTGCTTTTGATCTATGTAACTTTAGCATTTCAATTTTTATCAAGGAAGAAATGGATAGAGGATGATGATGATGAAAAAGGTTTTTTGTTTGTTTGTTTGTGTTCTTTACCATAGTTAGTCTCACCCTCTCTAATCTGTTGCATTTTCATATCGGTTATGGGTGCGCATACCACAAATGGAAATTATCAATATCTAATACAAGACTATGACATGTTCTTCTTGTTGTCGACTCATAACACGAAACTGGCATGGCATACAGTCCTTGGTGAATCATAAAAATTCCGGTTTGCATTTAAAGAAAAGTGGTAATCTAATCGAAGTAACAATCTGAAAGATAGTCACTAATAATGCGTCAAAGAGACATAACAACAGAGGGAATTCTTATTACAAATGCATACGAGAAATCAGATATAAAACTTTAGAACTTCAAATCCGAACCTTTCAGTTTCTCCTCAATGATCATGTCGATTTTGTTCTCCATTTCTAGAGTTAGATAATTCTTCCAGTCACCGACCTCTCCTTTTCGGAAATAGCTATTGTAATCCACGTTCATCCACGTTTTTCCGGTTTTGTTGACCTCCAAACCGCTCAAGTTATCAAGAGAGCATAGTTCCAAGATCTTCTCAACCAATCCGCTCTCTTCTTCTTCCTTAGTGAAAGGACACCCCAAGAACTCAGCAAGCCTCTTGAGCTGAGCACAAGGCTCCGTTTTCAATTTCTCGTACCTCATGAAAAGGACATGCTTGGGGTTTTCCAAGCTGCCACTCCAATAGCTGAGGGCATGGTCCCAAATGGGACCATAGAAGCTAACTCCGCTGCAGAACGACTCGAACATTGACTCGAGAATGCTTCTAGCTACTTCATTCTTCTGATACTTGCACCTAAAATACCAACGCGATATCAATGCGTCCTTTGCGTTCCTACACAAGTACACAATCTTGCAAGGAGAATCCTTGAAGCCCTCTTTCATGGTGTGCAAAGGCATGTGAGTCGAAAACAGCCTCGGAGATGATGATGAGAACTTGGTTAGGTCCGGTGTTGAGCTTTTGAGATACATATCGATCTCGAAGAATGGTACTATGCCATGAGGATTATCAGATAGCAAAGGATGGGTCAGAGGATCATCATGTTTAGATCTCTCCAAGAGTGCGACCGAGAGTGCCTTGAGCCAAGTTGTGCCGGATTTTGGGAAAGAAGCGAGAACTATATCGGTGTTTTGCGGCTGGAAATTTTTCTGGAAATTGATGACTGCTTGGAGAGTATTGTAGTAATACCAACATCCTTGGTACTTGCAGAGCTTCCCTTGAGAATCTTTGTCTGAAGGAAGTGAAGAGATCAGTTTCTTCGTTTCTTCACTTAGGTTGTCTTCTCTCAAGTTCATAGGAAGCTCATTCTGAGTCATTTTCTTTGTTAATTCTTGTTACAAAAATGCGTTTTGCTTCAAAGTGCAAACACCACTATATTTAACTCCTTATGGGCTAGCTGGTCGGTTCAAAATATTAGGAGGACCAGAGATTAAGTTTCTTGTTGGAGGGATCTGATGAATATTTTGTTTTTAAAGTAGTAACTATTATAAGCTATCTACTTTACTACTTTAAAAACAAAATATTCATCAGATCCCTCCAACAAGAAAAAAAAACTATTATAAGCTATCGTTTTGGATTCTTGTTACGAGCTAATCACGCAACTAGTGGGTTGTTGGGAGAATACTTTACGGTTGCAAATTATTTATGTATATTTAATCAGGCGTCTTTGGTTTGTATTACCTAAAATTTAATAGGCATCTTTGGTTTGTATTACCTAAAATTTAATAATGTAATAGACATCTTTGGTTTCTATTACCTAAAATTTACTCTAATTTAATAGACATCTTTGGTTTGTATTACCTAAAATTTAATAATTTAATAGACCTCTTTGGTTTGTAATACATTGCTTGCTGAAGAATTTGCCTCATGCTTTTAAAAACTATTATTAATTGCAGTTCTTGAGCTAATCTACCCATGCTCTAGCCTTCTAGGTCGCTGCGAACATTATCGTCTTTTTCCTTCTTGAAGGGCACTTTCAAGTGTTCTTCCTTTTTCACTAGCTAATTTGATGTTAAAAGTAATAAAAGATTAGTGATAGTGGTGTCTACTTTCGACTAGGTTTAACCAAAACTTAATTTAGAAGGTGTTATTAGTTTATGTATTTTTCTTTGATTTGGAAATCTGTATAGAATTTATAAATCTTTGTAAAATTTATTAATTTTCAAATCTAACATGTGGATTTTAATTAGTATTTGTAAATACGTAGGTTTTTCCCTCGGATTTGAATTTTTGGATTAAATAACACGTGATTTGAATTAATATTTATAAATCATAAAACCAATAACACAATATTATCTTGAATATGGATTTTAAAATCATAGAACCAATAACCCTTATTTGATTTTGATTCAAATCCATTAAGATACACAAACCAATAACCCCACTTAATAGACGCCTTTTCAAAATAAATTAACAAAAAAGGAAGTGAACGTTGTTATTAATCATACCAAGAACATAAACAATTAAAGGAACATCACAATTATTCACAATGGACGTACGAAATTTTCTTTATTACAAGCCCGAACCTTCTAGTTTCAAAGAAAGTAAAAATTAAACCACAACCACTTAGAATTTCAAGCCCGAACCTTCTAGTTTGTCCCGGACAATCTTGTCGATTTTGCTCTCCATTTCAGGAGTGAGATAATTTTTCGAGTCCCCGACTTCTCCTTTTCGGAAAAAGAACTTGTAGTCCACGCCGTTAGACGTTTTCCCGGTCTTGTTGATCTCCAAGTCACTCAGACTACGCAGAGAGCAGAGTTCCAAGATCTTGTCCACAGATCCGCTCTCTTCTTCTTTATCAGTGAAAGGACGACCTAAGAACTCTGCAAGACTCTTGAGCTGAGCATAAGGGTCTTCTTTCATTTCCTCGTACCTCATGAAAAGGACATGACTGGGATATTCCAAGCTGCCTCTCCAATAGCTCAAGACTTGGTCCCAGAAGGGACCATAAAAGCTGATTCCGCTGCAAAAGGACTCAAACATAGCCTCAAGAACGTGTCTGTCTACTTCTTTTTTCAGATAGCTGCACCTGAAATACCAACGAGACACTAATGCGTCCTTCACATCCCTACACAAGTAGACGATCTTGCAAGAGGAATCCTTAAGTGTTTCTTGCAGTGTAAGCAACGGCATATGAGTAGAGAAGAGCCTCGGCGACGGCGATGATGACAACTTGGTCATCAAGTCCGGTGTTTGGCTAGTAAGATAGAGATTAGCCTCGAGGGATTGTACTAGCGCATGGGGATTATGAGATAGCAAAGGATGATCATCATCAGAAGAACGGTGTATCGATCGCTCGAGGAGGGAGACTGTGAGCGCCTTGAGCCAAGTTGCGCCTGATTTGGGAAAAGAAGTAATGATAATATCGGAGTCTTGAGGCTTGAAATTTTTCTGGAAATTGAGGACACCTTGGAGAGTGGCAGAGTAGTACCAACATCCTTGGTAGTTGTAGAGCTTGTTCCCTTGCGTATCTATGTCGGAGAGAAGTGAAGAGATGAGAGTCTTTGTTTCGTCGCTAAGGTTGTCGTCTCTTAAGTTCTTTGGAATCTCCTTTTGATTCATAATTTTGGGTAAGTTTAGAAAAATACGGTTTTCTTGAAATGTAGACATCACTAGTTATATATATATATTTTAACAGCCATCACTATTCTTATCTAAGTGAATATCAGCACATGGGTGCAATTTGTTTATCCACTAAGTTCTTTGGATTTTTTGGGTGTTTTCCTATCAATTGTATTTGTATTTAATTTGATTGCAGATCTTTGTTTATACATCTTTGTTTCCACTTGCCAGCATTATTGACCTTTAGTTTATTACCGGTAGGTGTTGGATATATCACGTGTTAATTGGTTCATCCGCTACCACCTATTTATTTGGATGGTAGTGGTTGATGGCATTTGTCAACAATCAGAAAAATCGCTTGGTAGCGTTCCATATCGCTTTGTACCATCAGAATTAAAAAGCTCATTCCCGCAAGCATTTGCAGTAGCAGACTATTGCGGGTGGGGATAATAAAATAAAAAAAATGAAGAAGGAAAACTCACGTTTAAGAAGGAAAAAGGAGAAAATAATTTTATCAAACCCTAATCTCTAAACTAATCGACCCCTATATATTTGTTTGTAGCAACTACCACATAAATTCTAATATCTAAATTCAAATAATGGCTTACATACAAATTGAAAAAAATCAAAACCCAAACGTAAGTGCCATATTGTTTTGTTAAATTCATTCATAAGAGTTTTGAATCTCTGATTTATGATTCATATTATGTAGGTTTTTGAATTGGATATATGTTTCAACTAATTGTCGAATAGAAACTTCAATGGTTCGACGAGATGATTCGGTTATTGTTTTTGAATAATTATTCCGTATTTTATTTATGGTTTTTCATTATAAATCATGTTGGACTAGTGATTTTGATATTTATCATAATAATATAGTTTTTGGTGTTTTTTACAATTATAAATTGTGTTTATTTTGGTAATTTTCTGTTTAACTGCTATTAATTATACCCGCTGATTAGTCAGTCAAAAATGTCATGCAAATAGATATGTTTTCAACAACTAAACCAGTCGTACAAACCGCTTAATTACGCTCGAAACCACAACCGCTCGCTTCCACAAACTCCCGCAATTACATCATAATCTTTTCCCACAACTGACCAAGCCTCTTTGAAGAACTCAGCCGTATATCCAGGCCCGGTTCTGGGCATGGGCTCAAGGTGCAAATGCACTCGGCCCATTTGATTTTGTAAAATTTTGTTAGGATTTAGGGCCCGTTTTTTTATATTTAAGGGCCTTTCTAATTTTTTTTTTTTTGTTTATATGCCTCAAATTAAAATTTTTATTTGTAATTGGCACAGGGCCCACTTAATTAGTGAGCCGGGCCTGCGTATATCCATCCGGTCTCAGAGACTTATTATTTTCCATAACAAATAATACATTTTTCACTTCTATTTTCTGTTGCGGTTTCATCTTTTATAGCACAAATTAAAATCAACAATAATACAATAACAATGAAGGAGTTTAATTAAGTATAACGGTTTTCATGAAGCAAGCTATAGTGTTTGATAAACTTCTCACGTCAAGTGAAACAAGAAGAATTCCTTTGACTTCACATAAACTTGGGTTTCTCTGTATGGATAATTTGTTTCGGACAAAAAAAATAAAATTCTAAGAAAAAATGTCTTCTTGAACACTCCTTGTGTCTTGATATGCTTGGTTTTCTCTGAATCATCAGCAATGTAAATGGCGGCTTACTTGATGTCAGACACATAAGTAACAAGCTTCAGGTCCAATCTCTCCAGTTTATGCCACATCAGCAGCTCAGAAGAAGACACGTGTCCGAAACGTTCTCTTCTGCTCTTTTTTTTTCTTTCTATGATTCAAATAAAAGCTTCAGAGATTCATTATCAAATTTCAGATGTGAAACCCTAGATTTCGGTGAAACCAACAATTTTTTACGAGTAATGGCCACCGATAACTGAATCCCTGAGACTGTATCAAAACTTTGAAACGCTGTCAAGTTTCCTCAGGATCTAGCGAGGTTCAATCAAATGAAGAGATTAAGAGTGAGAAAAAGTTTGGTTTGAAATAGGGTTCTTTGGATGAGAAAGCATAGTCTGAAGAGGAAGACGGTGAATTCGGAGAAGGATACCGGAACTGTTTTTGGACATGATAGACCAGAATTAATTATAACTTTGATTCATGTCTTTAATTATAGGATCTATCAATCTCTTTTCAGAAATAATAATTTGCAAATTTACGATAGTTTGTAGGAAAAGAGCATAACGAATCTCAAAAAAGAAACTCACAGATTGGCTATTGTTAACATGCATTGGAAAATTGTTCACTAAATTGTCAATCGAAGATGTATTATTTCAAATTAGCTTTCTTTCTTGTTTGAATAAATTTTACAAGTTGTGAAGATACAGAAAACATTGAACTAAATATAAAATTGATTGCCTAATTAATTAAATGGATGTTTGACCGATGGTTACTAGAACTGAAAATCTAACTGATTTATCAAACGCAATGTAAGATTCGGGTCAATTAGTTGATTAAAAATAGTTATAATTGAAACATATTACTTTTTTATATGAGATTACTTTTTTCTTTTTTGGTCAGATTATGAGATTAATTTTTTATACATATAGGAAATTATTTATTTTATATACACTACAAGAAAACATGGCTTTTACAACGGACAAAATCGATGTAAAATCGATGTAAAACAGGCTTTGGGACGGATTAGCGACGATTGCCAAATCGTCGTAATAGGATCGTCGTTACTCGATATTCGTCATAAATTCATCGTAAACACTATGACGATTAATATTCGTCGTAAACTCGTCGTAATATCGATGTAAAAATTACATCAAGTTTACGACGAAAATTATCTCGTTGGTATATCGTTGGTAAATCGATGTAAGATAACATCGATTTTACATCGAATTATCAATTTTTTGTATCGACAATCCGTCGTAATATATAGATGTAAATTCGTTATTAAAGTGATGTAAAAATTATTCGATGTAAATTCGTCGTAAATTTTAGATCGATGTAAAGTCGATGTAAATTCTTATTCGATGTAAAATCGATGTATTATATATATATATTTATTTTATTAATAATTAAACTTATAAATTAATAAATTAATAATTAAACTTATAAATTAATAAATTAATAATTAATAAAATTAAAATTATAAATTAATAATTAATAATTAATAATTAATAAAATTATAATTATAAATTAAAATTATATAAATAAATTCAAAATACAAAATA
>PKMM01027923.1:417303-436961 GCA_002933915.1 Eutrema heterophyllum | reverse complement strand
TATATATATATATAATATATTAATTACATTAATTTATGTAATCCATTTAATTGTGCCCTTTAATTTTGTTCTACACCTGCAATCTAGATCCGTTATGGTCAAAATCTAGGCATCGAAAGATCATAATTTTTTTTTTTTTAAATGTTTCATTTTTAGGTGGAAAATATGTAAAATAACAAGTCAATAGGTATTTATGTGTGTATGGTCTAGTGGTATGATTCTTGCTTTAGGTGCAAGAGGTTCCGAGTTTGATTTTCGGAACACCCCGTTTCCTTATCTTTCTTTGAAAACATGAGCCGATTTGGTCAGCAACTAGATCTCAAGCTTTTTCATTCTGGATGACTGTGGTCCTGTAAATGGTTCAGTTTTTAAAGCCAAACTCTGTGGTATATGCAGTAATCAATGAACAATATAGGCTGATAATTGAAGATAGGAATGAATAAATTTTTCACAACTATTTGCTTAATTTAATACCCCTTGGTTGATTAGCCTTTAATTAGCTTTAAACGTTTGTTGTTAAATAAACCTCATAATTCAGATAGTTAATGTTGAATATAATTCTCAATAAAAATAGATTCGAAACCTGGTTCTTCTTTCTCCAAATGGGGAGTTGCATGCATAGATTTCATGTTCGAAACTAGGGCAATGGTGGCATTTTGTTTTGAAAACTATACGAAAATCCAGACCAACAAAACTGTTTCTATAAACTAGCCAAAGTAGTCTCTCAAGATTATAAGCTTTTTCAATGGGAAAGTTATTTTAAGAGACTTTGGCTATTTCTATAATATTTTTGGGTTATTTGAGCAAATTTTGTTTTAGAACCTACAAACGAATTTTGCGACTAATTCAAGGGATAAAAATTTACATAACATTAATATGATGAAGTTCACAAACTATTTTCTACCAACTTCCGATTAACAAACCATTTTATGTTTCCCGGTTAACAATGAAGCATTAAAATCATTAAGAAACTTATCGAATGGTAAGAAAATCTCACAAAAAAGCTAACAAAAATTCAAAAAAGGTTAAAGGAATTATGGTGTCAAGATGATACCATATGACGATTCGTATCGTATGACGCAATTAAACATTAATATTGACTACAGTGAACATCTACAATGCATGCAATTCGTAATTTACATTTTTCATAAAATCATGCTCTAAGTCAGGGTTACCATATATTTTTTAATATTTCGTAAACAGTTTGTAAAACTTATTTCTTATCAAAATAGCATGAATATATACATCTTGCGCTATAGCATCATGCGGCGTAACGCGAGTTTTCACATAGTTGATATAATAACACAAGTGCTTTTCCATGGGATGGTACCTCAGTTTTTTTTGAACTCTAAGAAGCTGACACCTCGTACAAAAATATAAAATNCTCCAAATGGGGAGTTGCATGCATAGATTTCATGTTCGAAACTAGGGCAATGGTGGCATTTTGTTTTGAAAACTATACGAAAATCCAGACCAACAAAACTGTTTCTATAAACTAGCCAAAGTAGTCTCTCAAGATTATAAGCTTTTTCAATGGGAAAGTTATTTTAAGAGACTTTGGCTATTTCTATAATATTTTTGGGTTATTTGAGCAAATTTTGTTTTAGAACCTACAAACGAATTTTGCGACTAATTCAAGGGATAAAAATTTACATAACATTAATATGATGAAGTTCACAAACTATTTTCTTCCAACTTCCGATTAACAAACCATTTTATGTTTCCCGGTTAACAATGAAGCATTAAAATCATTAAGAAACTTATCGAATGGTAAGAAAATCTCACAAAGAAGCTAACAAAAATTCAAAAAAGGTTAAAGGGAATTATGGTGTCAAGATGATACCATCACGACGATTCGTGTATGACGCAATTAAACATTAATATTGACTACAGTGAACATCTACAATGCATGCAATTCGTAATTTACAATTTTCATAAAATCATGCTCTAAATCAGGATTACCATATATTTTTTAATATTTCGTAAACAGTTTGTAAAACTTATCAAAATAGCATGAATATATACATCTCGCGCTATAGCATCATGCGGCGTAACGCCAGTTTTCACATAGTTGATATAATAACACAAGTGCTTTTCGTGATGGTACCTCAGTTTTTTTTGAACTCTAAGAAGCTGACACCTCGTACAAAAATATAAAATGAAAGAACAATCGGAACATTTTAGTTTTGACAGATCACTTTATTGAATTGATATCAATCTTTGGAGTAAGTTGTCCACGTAAGCTAGAAAATTGTGATTTCTTCCTCATACCAAAGTCCTAGAACGACTCTTCCTCTCTTCTTCGCATTAATTAAACAAAAAAATTGCACTCTTCAGAGACTTTAATATTGTGTTCTATATTTTGTTGTTTCAAGATGGAACTTTCATCTCCCGACTTGGCTGAAGAAATCAAACTGCCGAGAGTTAGGATGTGTGGTCTTTCGGTGGCTATCCCTTCTCTTCAATTTCGGCAATTTATGAAATCGATGTGTGGTCTCTCGGCGGTTCCCTTTCACCATCTTCTTCCACCTCTCGTAATGTTGGTTATGGGCAAGATCTTTTTTTCTTTTCACAAATTGTTTTCAACTCAGAATAAAATTGATTGATTTTGTAGGGTTATGTCTGCTAGAAAGGGCGACGATTCTATTCCGCACAAGAGGATCGAACTTGAAAGTTACACAGTTTGTGCTCTGTCTCCATCTCCATTCTTATACGCTTCTCAGGCTTCCGTTTTCTATCTCGGTTTAAAATCTATTTTATAGACCCGTTTACAAAAGCAGCCATCGTTTCACCCAACTTTAAAAAGCTATGCCACCACCATCATTCACGTCTACAGGTTCTCCTCTCTTTCTTTTTGTCCCAGCACCCTGATGTTAGTTTTGGTCCCTCTTCAAAGCAAGAGATTGTAACAAACAAGAACACACGTATTGGTTTGGTAGTTATTGTCTACCTATTCTTGACTCTTCTCATTGCTTAAATAGACAAAGATTACAAGGAAGCAAATGAAAGAAATTACAAGTTGAGGATAAAAGGAATTATAAGTGGAGGAACCATTCCTCAAAACAAGGATGACTTTTGTACAAAGTTGAGAACGCACTAATTCTCTTATTCTAAAAACGTAAAACAGAGGGAAGCTTCTCTTACTTTGTCAATTGGAATATCTTGTATTATGCTTACGTGGCCTCTTTGATCTTCTTGGTGCCAACTCGACTTCACCTCTGCCTTTGAACCCATCACCTGATCGTTGTTAAAATAGATTTACAAGGGATATTGAAAGGACTTCATGCATAGGCTTCCTCACTTTGCTTCAAATGTTCAAAGTAAGGACTTGCATAACACATCTTTCGTGTAATTTTGTTGGTTTCCTTTGCAAGATTGGAAAGCATCTATTGTGAAATATTCACACAGTAGACTTCTTAAGTGTATGAATGATATATACTGTACTGTTATTTTGCATGATTGATGCCCATTTTCGATCTAATCTTGAGATTTAGAAATCATGCAAGCTTGTTTCACAGTTAATCAAGTATGTCAAATAGCATTAAGAGTACGTACGTAAAATTTATCTTATTTCCTTTTTGTTCTTCCCTTACATAGATACCATTTAGAGCTTACAAGTAAAAATGTAAAAGGATCTTGCAACAAGTAGAGAGGAATGTGAACAAGAATACATAGCAACTAGGAAAGAGAGACCCACGTTATAGGCAAATGGAAGATATAGTAAGACTAATCAATCAATCGAATCGGCGAGAGAGGGAGACCATTGGATGTACCGGAACCATGTAGAGATCTAAGATTCTTTAGCTTGAGTTTGTTGGGATAGACCTTGCGTTGTAGGTTGGTCAAAGCTGGCGTGCTCACTTCGAATAACCTGTACTTGAATCTCACGGATAACTTGAGCTGCTGGTTTTGAAGAGGAAAGAAAAAGCCTAGCATTGCGTTCTGACTTTAAGTTCTTTTTCCTATTTATAGGAATGTTTGGTTATTTATAGGTTTGGATAGCATATAAGACATCGGGTTGTGAAAGATAGGCTTAAGGACAAACGGCTCAAATTTGGCTTGATGAGTAAGGAAGCCCAGTCCCATATATATGCTTATTAGTTTTTGTCATATTTAAAGTAGGATGGATGTTGAGTTCATTTTGATCACTCATGTTTGTTAGATCTTTCTGTGCCGTAGGACTATTTTAATGTAACTAAGTCTGAGATCAAATGAAGTAGCTTTGGTGAGAACCAGAGTATCAACCTGATTGAAGACTAGCAATGTGGAGCGGTGCAAAATATTGCCAAGTTATGATCAAGGATTGTGTCAGACAGGTCAAATTTCTTTGCCTGATTGAAGATAAAACATTCAAACTGAATTATGTATATTGTATTTTATGTAGAATGGTTGGTGTATTGACTTTTTTTGTGATGCATCATCAAAGTGGTCTCGAACCTGTGAATATAATGCATGTCTTTGCACGGCGTGCCAAAGTAACCAAACCGATATGATAATAAGTTTCCTAATTTTCTCATAGTACCTAGAAGAGTTGTTAGTTTTTTTTTTTAATCCAGTTTTTTTTTGTATAAGCGATGCTCTTGGAATTTCTGTGGGTTCTTCACTATAAAGTATT
The DNA here is from genome assembly GCA_002933915.1 of Eutrema heterophyllum. NCBI lineage: Eukaryota > Viridiplantae > Streptophyta > Magnoliopsida > Brassicales > Brassicaceae > Eutrema > Eutrema heterophyllum. The sequence continues at coordinate 432,346 of PKMM01027923.1, read as the reverse complement.
TCAAAAATTGTAGCGAACCAGATAAAATGGCCGATAGTGACAGAAATGCCGGAATGGTGCACAACCGGTATCTTGGGCGAGGCACAGAAATGAGTGGGAAGTGTAGAGGTGACCCAAGAGAAAAACAAATTAAGATGGAAAGGACACAAAGCCAAATTAGAAGAAATGACAATGACGATGGATATATAAATAAGCCTTTTAGTTTTGGAAGTTGAAGACGCAACAAACCAATAAGTCAGCGTGCAAGACCTCTCAAGTTCTCATATAAAAATAAATGCAAAATGTTAATTTGTAGAATATGCATGCATAGTATGTAGTATTTGTACACTTAGATTTATAGGCACACATGAAATGACAATTTATTTACTTAAAATAGAGTAATCTAAAACTAACAAATAAGTTACAACACTCAAGAGCTTATGCTAACAGGTTTCAAAACTAAAATTGTTTCTTATATAGTTGACTGATATTTGTTAAGAATATGATATTTCAAACGTTTACTCTTTTACATATTTAAATCTTGACATCTAAATATTTAAATATTTTAATAATCAAATCTCCTAGATAAAATTTGTTGTAGTACATAATTTGTTTTTTAAAACACACGTAAAGTTCATACAAATATGTTAAAAGATGCGCGATAAATTAACGAACAAGAAAAAGTAAGATATATAAAACCAAGAAAAACTATAGAATAAAAGAAAAACAAATTTAGCTTCGACGGTCTCTGTAGTCATAGTCGCCGTTGACGTTCGCAGCTACGGTTTTGCATATTTCGCATACACTGTACTTTTGAAAAAATAAATTCAACAGTTAATGTATTTTCAAATAAAAAATATATGTTTATTAATGGTTTTTAAAAATATATTAAATTAAGATATACTTGTTTTGTTTTTTCGCAAACCATTTGTTTGCGCAGTCTGAATGAGCAAGGGTTAAGTCCCCTTTGCATGAACAACCAAGATGGAATAGATTTCCATCTGCGTCCAAACACATGTCCAAACACATCCTACACAGTGGTGGACTCGGAATTTTCACCACGGTTTCTATAGAAATTATAGAATCCACAGCTTCTTCGATGGAATCCATTTTATATATATATATCTGTATTTTTTTAAGATACTTAAACATGTTAAAAAACAGAATTATTATCAGTAAATATTTCCAAAAATACACATTTATTGTTATCAATTATCTAGATTATTATTTTTTTAATCAACTAAACGTGTCGAGTATTATTTAATTTAAAATGTTAGACTATTATTAATAGTCATTCCTCAAAAGTCTAAGGTTATGCATAAAAGTCTCAGGTTAAAGTTTATCTTCCAGAACCAGTTTTCAGTCATGAGTCACTTCTACAACAGGTCTAAATATACTAAAAGGCGTGGATGACAGTGACGACAAAGACACAATAACAAACATTGGCTCTAACTGGTATTTACTTTTAGGAATGCTATGATTAAGATTAACTGTAATTAGTGGGATAAAAATAAATGGCAGTTACAGGAATAAAATAATTGGGACGGATAACTACAGAAAAATTAATATATAAGATGATTGGTACGTAGTTCTTTAGAGGAATAGAGAGGGTTGAAAAAATATAATTTAAAGTTTATAATAATATTATATAAATATTAAAAATGAATACAATACTAAAATACATTTTACTGATACAATTTCGAAAACTTATTATTACAAAATTAACTTCATTATTCTAATTTTTGAAATCATATACCAATTTATTTTAAAATATTATAAAAACCTTTAAATCTAAAAAAGATAAAAGGAAATTTACCAGAATCTGAAACTTGACCACTTTAAAATTATTTGTATGAAATATACGTCAACTCAAAAATATGATAGAACAAAAGCACAAGTATGGCCCAAATATGATTTATTTGGTCTGTACTTAAGAAAATCTCAAATTTAAAATTTCCTTTTTAATTATATTTATTTGCATCCCATGCATTCATCATCTTTTTAGCTTCTCTACTTACGAAAATCTCAAATTTAAAATTTAATTTTTAATTATATTTATTTGCATACCATGCATTCATCATCTTTTTTTTTCTTTTTTTTTTTTTTTGGCTAATGGCGTTCAAATTAAATTACAGGAGAAATAAAAAGGTTACACAAGCCAAAAGGCCCAATAGTTAGAGGATTGAAAAAAAAACTCGGAAGCCCAATTAGAAACCCAAAAGGAAAGAAATTGCTAACCCATGAAGGGGAAACCAAACAACGGTTTAGTAAAATCAGATTGAGAAGGTGATAGAAGGAATCCGTACCAACGGTATTTGGTGCTGCAAGTGAAGAAGAGAGATGTCGAGAAGAGGATTTTTTAGAAAAATCCCCAATGAGAGAGAGAAGCGGCTAGGGTTAGGGGAAGAGATCTGATCCCTCGAACCACAACTGGAGAATGGCGGAGACTGTGCTAGCTCACAGATCTCAGGCTGGAAGCTCTGTTCCGAATCAAGCCGTCAATCAGTTTAACCAGAGAGTCCTCCGATTTGAAGATGGAGCAGTGGGATATGTTGTTTCTGAATAAATCTAAGTTCGAAACAATTCACATAAACAATTCATCATCTTTTTAGCTTCTGAATAAAGCTAAGTTCGAAACAATTCACGGAAACATGAACAAACAGTCTTAGGTGAAAAGTAAAACAGACCCATAAGACTGATTTGCCGATTCTCAATCATATAAATAAAGCCTAGTTTTACTACCAATAAGAAACAGAGCTCTGAGAATGCAAGTGCCCCTACACGACTAATATTCTAATAATGTCTTGCGTCAAGGAAACAAAAAATATCCACATTTTTTTTTTAACGTCTGAAATTCATTATGATAAAAGTAGTTCAAAGACACGAGAAACAGAGAAACAAAACATAAAACAGAGTATCATCATCCTAAGGGAAGGATTAATTAGACACTCCTAATAGCCTCTCTGTGAATTCGATCATGAAGCCAAGCTGGGCCACCCAAGCCTAAATAAGATTGGAATCTTCCATCACTGTTGACGCTTTTTGCGATATCTCTTGCGATCGAGTTAGCGTTGACTTGTTCCATTTCAAAAACACAATGAGCGAAACTTAAACGTAGACGTAAAATGTGTTCCAAGAGAGTTCTGTAACGTGGCCATTGATTGGGGTTTGAAATTGCTTCGATTACTGTTTGGCAGTCTGATCCGAAAATAACCTCTGTTATGTGTAAATCTCGCAAGCTCTGCATCGCCCAAATGATACCTCTCATTTCCGCAACAATTCGATTGGGGGAGTTCGTAAAGGCCTCTCGAGCATGATGCTTCACTGACCCATTATGACCTCTTGATATCCAAGCACCACCACTATGAAGCATCGAGTTTCTCCAATTTGTATGAACATTGCATTTTACCATTCCTGCTGGTGGAGGTACCCATTTTTTCCCCAGGTCCTGAACATCCCTTGGACTCTGTTGTGGAGACCGATTAATTACACTCCATTCCTTAGTTTCATCAATAGCTCTTTGTGCAATCACATTCACCGCTTCATGTACTCCTGCATATAAAATTGAATTACGATTTTTCCAAATATTCCAAAGAACCCACGGGATAGACATTCATGTCTCGGCATCTATTGATTGATCCTCCATTACATCCAGTAGCCGCGATAAATTTTCTTCCAGGGTGTTTGTTTGAGATTGCGGATATAATGGAAGAGAAGCACTTCGCATAATGTCAATAGCCACAATACATTGGAATAGACCATGATTGATTGTTTCATCTTCTTGTTGGCATAATTTACAGCGACTATCCACCTGCAAACCTCTAGATCGCAATCTAGTTGACACAGCTAAAGCACCCGACAATGCCCTCCAAAGGAAAGTCTTTATCTTCGGTAGAGCTTGAATTTTCCAACATCTTCGCTTTAGCTCAAGACACATTCTTTCCGGCTGTGTTAATGGCGGTTCTGGTATTCTCGGGTGAGTTGAAACGAACCAATAGCCACTCTTCACTGAGTAAGATCCGTGATTCGTATAAGCCAGATAAAACGATCATCGACCCCACCAATCTGCATCTATAAAATTCTCTTTATATCCGCAGGTGGGAAAAGCTCGTGTAAAGTGTTTTGTCTCCATTTTCCATCAGAAGATATTAGTGCTTTGACATCCAGTTCCAGATCAAAAAGAATCTGTTTGTTCACCGGTCTTCGAGGATTTGTATCCATTATCCATTTGTCCGTCCACACCTTCGTATTCGTTCCATTACCTATTGATTTTATCAAACCTCTCATCAATAGTTCACGACCATGAAGTATACTCCTCCAAGCATAAGAAGGTCGGTATCCAATACCACATTCTAAGAATGTCTTTGTGGCGTAGTAACGACCTTTATATAATCTTGATATCAGCGCTTCTGGGTCATTGAAAAGTCTCCAAGCTTGTTTAGCCAATAAAGCTTGATTAAAATCTTCAATATCTCGGAATCCCATACCTCCATTATCTTTTGATTTGCATAACTTCTTCCAAGCGACCCAAGTAATTTTTCGTTTCTCATCACAAGCATTCCACTAGAATTGAGTCATCGCTGAAGTGATTTTTTGACAATGATGTTTTGTTAATCGGAAACACGACATCGCATATACCGGTAGAGCCATGGCAACCGACTTAAGGAGAACCTCCTTTCCACCATGGGAAAGCGTTTTGGCATACCATCCTTTGAGTCGTTTACTAAGCTTCTCACCGATAAAATTCAGAAGATCACGTTTGGAGCCACTAAAGCATTCCGGTAAACCCAAATAAGAACCAGCTCCACCTTCTTGATCGATATCCAGAATCTCAGCGAATAATCGTTTCATAATCGGGTCAATATCAATGCCAAAAGTAATCGATGATTTTTGAAAATTAATCTCTTGTCCTGATGCATCTCCATATAGTTTTAAACATCTCCGAAATTTTGTGCATTCAGCCAACGAAGCACGACAAAGGAAGAGACTATCATCGGCGAACAACAAGTGTTTAACCAAGGGGCATTTCCTCGTTAGTCTCATTCCTGTAATCTTTTTCTCTTTCTCCGCAATATTCATGACATGGACGAGAGCTTCAGCACAAAGAATAAATAAGAAAGGAGACAATGGATCACCTTGACGAATGCCACGTTCTGGTACAATGTGCCCATGTTCTTGTCCGTTTAGTAGAACAGTGTACGAAACAGATCTGATACAAGCCATTAGCCAGTCGATCCAACGCTTCTCAAAGCCCATTTTTTGAAACAATTCCTCCAAAAAATTCCACTAAACTCTATCGTATGCTTTCGACATATCTGTTTTAATTGCCAAAAAATCTTCTCTGCAATTCGGATTGGTACGTAGTCCATGAACCATCTCGTGGGCAATTAACAGATTGTCCGAAATAAGTCTCCCAGTAACAAAAGCTCCTTGTGTCTGCGATATGAGTTGGGGAAGTATCTTCTTCAATCGATTACATAGAATTTTTTAGATAATCTTGTAGGCCACCGTGCAAAGACTGATTGGTCTCACATCCTTCATCTGATTTGGATTTGGTTTCTTCGGCAATAAACATATTTGCGTGTAATTCCATTCCGGTGGCATTGTCCCCGTTTCAAAGAAGTTCTTGACCTCTGACGTAACTTGTGCACCTGTAATGATCCAAAATTTTTGAAAGAAATTTCCGGTAATCCCATCATAGCCAGGGACACTATCGCTTTTAATAGATTTTACTGCACGTCTGATCTCTGAATCAGTGACAGTTCTAACCAACTCTGCATTCATCCTAGGAGTCACACGTGGTTCAAACCCTTGTAACAGTTCTGATGCCCCAGCAGGCCGAGAAGATTGAAACAGGGATTTAAAATATTCCACAGCAATATCCCCTTTTTATGTTTCTGTAAATTGCTCAATCCCTTGTTTGTCCATCAACGATGTGATTTTATTCTTCATCTTCCTCATTTGAACAAAACCATGAAAGAAACCAGTATTTCGATCACCATATTCCAACTAATTATCTTTGCTCTTCTGTTTCCAGAATTTCTTCATCTTGAAATGCCCTCGAGATTTCAATTTTGATATCTAACATCTTCTGCATATTTGGATTGAGCTTTATTATTTCAAGCTCAAGTTCCAATCTTAAATGGCGTAATCTTTCCTTTGAATTGCCATTGGACCTTCTTTTCCATTTTGACAATTCCTTTCTACAAGATGAAATACGATCCGAAACTAGCATGTTCCCACCGTTTTGGTTGAAATTCCATCCTCGTCTAATGACTTCCATTGCTTGAGGAGTTGGGCACCATCGTTTATCAAACATGAACCTGCCAATTCTGCCCATATTTTCTGTAGCCAGTGTGCTGAGAATCGGTCTATGATCCGATCCCAACATCTTTAAGTATTGCAAGTGTGTTCTCGAAAACACACGAAACCATTCTGCATTACCAAATGCTCTGTCTAAGCGGCATTGTATCCAGACAATGTCTTTAACACCATTCGTCCGCGTGTCTCTCCATCCTCCCCAGGAAAGTTTGTTTCATGAGCTTGGTATCTCTTTGAGTCGACAATCTCTCACCATTTATCTGAAAGGGTAAAAAGTGGACTCTTGACGAACAGGTCCCCCTACTTTCTCTGAATTATTCATTAACTCATTAAAATCACCAGTCAAAAACCAAGCTCCATTTCGATTAAGGCCAATGTTAATGAGCTTTTCCCAAACCAGCTGCCTTCTGCCTTGAACAGGATCACCGTAGACAAAAGACATGTAATATGACAAAGTGCCAACTGTGACCCTCACATCAATCAATCTGTCATCAGATGATAATATATCCACCACATACGAACTCTTCCAAAACAAAGCTAAACCTCCACTAAGACCCACTGGGTTCACCAAGTGAAAGTGGTCATAGCTGATAAACGCATATTTTACACGTTTAGAATATTTATTTCTATTAGTTTTATTTTGTCTTTGAGTCCTTTTAGTGTGTTTTAGTGCATTTTATGTCTCATAATTATTCATTTGTATTTTAGAAGTCCTAGAGAGTCTTTGTGGTATTTTGTAATATTTTGTGTCATTTTATGTACGTGGAAGTACTTGGATCAAAGGTGACGTTTGGAGCTTGAAGGAGGATCAAAGAAGAAAAAAAATAAGCAAAAAGAAGAGAGGATCGACCTCAGGATCGTTGTGCACACTCGATCCAAACCGCTCCGGATTAAGAGTCGAGAACAACGTGTCTAAAGATAAATCCGGATGAAGACCTTCCCGCGCCCAGTTTAATCTGAGGTCTTGATCAAAGTTGTAGACATTTGAGTTAGCTTCACGAGACCATTGGATTCGTGTCAATCAGAGCTTTGGTTCAAAAGATATGATCGATTTACTAAAAGCATGTCAAGCAGATCGGGTTTGCACTTTCCACCATTCCCCACCACCACAAATTTTCCACCTTGAAGCCAACCCATTCACTTTCAAACCACCCATAAAGGATTGAGTGCTGGAAACAATCATGTTGCAACATTATCATTCTTCTCTTTCTTTTTCTTTTTCTTTTTCCTTTATGGAAGCTAATAGAACATTTAAAATTGTAATAAGTGTGCTTTTGTATTGCTATATAAGGAGGTGTAATTCCTCTTGTAATGATCACCTAAAAATTTTTGGAAATACAAACTTCAAAAGAGTTTGGCTCTAGATTAGTCCGTTTCTCGCATCTTCGGTGCGTAGTCTCTATTCCCTGTGGATCGATACCTTGAAGTGCTACAAACGACATGCCGTTATGATTGCGGTGATGTGCACGTTGAGGGTAATTGACGTGCCGAGCCTAAAAAAACTCGCACAATAAATAGCCCAACGATCCTTGTAACTTCGAGACGTGATCACTAGAATTTTTAGTCTCTAAGAGAAACAGAAAATCCGGAAAATGTTCACGACACATTTCCTCAAGGCGTCGAACTGTCAAGTCGCTCCTCAACCCTTGACAGTTCCAACTGATCGTCATCATTGAGAGCTGGATGGTTTCTGGTGAACCATCAAACCATCAGCCTGTTTCGATATCTTAGATGTACCAACAGTTAAGACAGGTGCCTTTCGCTTTGTATAATATTCATTTTCTTCCTCTCGTGAGTCCTCTTTCCCCATTTGTGTTCCCATTTGAATACCATATTTAACTCTTGGTTTTCGAGACCAAAATGTTGATGATTTGCTAGATTTTCTGATTTTTCCCCTTGTACTCGAGGAACCAGAGGCTACAGCTCCTATTTTGAAATCTCCGGCGATCGTAGGGGGAATGAAAGTGGCTGACCCCTCCTTTTCTGCGACTTCTTCACTAACAAATTCTCTAAAATTTGTTGTTCTTTGTGGATCGAAAGCCTTAGGTATATTCGCCATCGAAATTCCCTTGCCTCTGATATCTAACCCAACTTTAGAATTCCCAGAATTTGTACCCGAAAGCACCATAGGAGAATCANCAATCCTTGTAACTTCGAGACGTGATCACTAGAATTTTTAGTCTCTAAGAGAAACAGAAAATCCGGAAAATGTTCACGACACATTTCCTCAAGGCGTCGAACTGTCAAGTCGCTCCTCAACCCTTGACAGTTCCAACTGATCGTCGTCATTGAGAGTTGGATGGTTTCTGGTGAAACATCAAACCATCAGCCTGTTTCGATATCTTAGATGTACCAACAGTTAAGACAGGTGCCTTTCGCTTTGTATAATATTCATTTTCTTCCTCTCGTGAGTCCTCTTTCCCCATTTGTGTTCCCATTTGAATACCATATTTAACTCTTGGTTTTCGAGACCAAAATGTTGATGATTTGCTAGATTTTCTGCTTTTTCCACTTGTACTCGAGGAACCAGAGGCTACAGCTCCTATTTTGAAATCTTCGGCGATCGTAGGGGGAATGAAAGTGGCTGACCCCTCCTTTTCTGCGACTTCTTCACTAACAAATTCTCTAAAATTTGCTGTTCTTTGTGGATCAAAATCCTTAGGTATATTCGCCATCGAAATTCCCTTGCCTCTGATATCTAACCCAACTTTAGAATTCCCAGAATTTGTACCCGAAAGCACCATAGGAGAATCAGCGTGTTTCTGTTTCGGACTTGACGACTTCTCTATAAACTCATGAAGGGACTTATCTTTATTCAGATGTGTATGCGTGAAGATGGGTGGAGCTTCAAGCCTTAAACAAGAACGTTGTGAGATAGGATCTTTGGAAAGCTCTTCTAATGTATTCTTCATTCTCAGCTCACGGATAAGACGCTCTGTTGGATCCCCAGAAGACATATAGATGCGCATCTGTTCAAACACTTCAGGATCCACCAGATTCGACTGTGGTTTAAAACCATGCGGGATGGAAGGAGCAAGGAGAGGCATGAGTTGATCTACCAGGTTCGTATGATGTTGGCGATGAAGCGTTGGTGGAGCCAGAGCAATATCCTGTCTTCTCATCAAATTTGGTCCTCTATTTGTGTTCTCTTGAAGCAGAGGACATCTCTGTTTTTCATGAGTTAACCTTAAACAATGGAAACACTTCTTAATCTTTTTTTCATACTCAATTTCCACTACAGCCACCGCACCATGGGGTAAATTTAGAGATTTCGACTCTCTTACTGGGTCATCTAGATTTATTGCCACGAGCACCCTCACACTAGCTTGCAGTAGCGGTTTGGCTGGATCGTAGGTAATCTCCTTGACATGACCAATCCGATCCGCTACTGTCCCAATAGTAGCAAGAGTGAAATATCCACATTTTAAATTTGCATTTGAAGATGTAAACTACGAGAATCTGATTGTAGACATAAATCAAAAAACCCGAACCCCGAAAATTGCAGTTTTAATCTCATCGTTTCAAAAATTGAGAGCTCGATCAAGGAAGAAAAAACATACAGGGAAGAAGAAATCAGGAGGGATCAGGGAGTTGTTGATAATCGAAGTCGTCTATGCATCGAAGAAGAGCGAGAGAGAAAAAGAGACTCAAGCCTTAAGCTCTCAGAAGGGAAGTTTCTAATTGAAGAGGAAGAAGAAGCGCTTGCTTAAGGAAAAAGAAGAGACAAATGACACAAACTTCTGTCGACTTAGCAATTAGGATTAGTTTTTTCCTTTTTTCTTTTTGGATGAAATCACAAAACAACGTCTTTTGGTATGTGGTATAATTATATAAAAAAATTCCAATCATTCTTGATACAACTTTTAAATATTGGATCTTTCGTTATTTATAGCGTGTATCTCCGTCACTTGTAGTGATTTATCAAACAATAAAAGACTAAAAATGCATCTCGTAGCAAGAAAAAATACTTCAAGAGAGATCATGCAGCGGCTAACAAAAGACTGATTGACGACTATTTTGCCGATCAACCAACATATGATGATGCAATGTTTCGTCGGTGATTTCGGATGCGAAAACATGTTTACCTTCGGATAGTTGGGGACCTATCAAACAGTGACAACTACTTCACCCAACGAGTTGATGCAGCCAATAAAGAAGGTATATCTCCACTAGCAAAATGTACCACAGCCATGCGAATGTTAGCATATGGTGTGGCGGCCAACACGGTCGATGAATACATAAAAATAGGAGGTACTACAGCATTGGAGTGCTTGCGTAGATTCTGTAAAGGAATCATACAATTGTATGAGCAAGTGTATCTCAGAGCTCCAACTCAAGATGACCTGCAAATAATTATACATGTTAGTGAAATGCGGGGGTTCCCAGGGATGATTGGGAGTATTGATTACATGCAAAATTGTCCTACAGCGTGGGAAGGTCAATTTACTCGGGGAGATAAGGGAACCACCACTGTTATTCTTGAAGCAGTTGCATCTCATGATCTATGGATCTGGCATGCATTCTTCGGATGTCCGGGCACATTGAACGATATAAATGTTCTTGACCGTTCACTAGTGTTCGATGATGTTGAACATGGAAATACTCCAAGAGTAAACTTCTTCGTGAACCAACGTCCGTATGATATGGCATACTATCTAGCTGACGGTATTTATCCTTCTTATCCAACTTTCGTCAAATCAATTAGACTTCCTCAGAGTGAACCAGACAAGTTATTTGCACAACATCAGGAGGGATGTCGAAAGGACATTGAACGTGCATTTGGAGTGTTGCAGGCTCGATTTAAAATCATTTGTGAACCAGCTCGCATGTGGGACATAGCCGATTTGGCTATCATCATGAGGTCATGTATCATATTGCATAATATAATTGTTGAGGATGAACGAGATACATATGCTCAAAATTGGACCGATTATGATCAATCTGAGGCAAGTGGCTCTAGTACACCGCAATCATTTACGACCGAGGTGCTACCTGCATTTGCAAATCATGTGCGTACTAGATCTGAGTTGCGTGATTCAAATATACATCACGAATTGCAAACAGATCTAGTCAAACACATATGGGCAAAATTCGGAATGTTCTGTAATTAAAGATATGTTTAAGTTTGCGAATTAAGTCTATTGTACTAATTAAGTTATGTGTGTTTTATTACTTGTGTCGTGTGCTTATTAGTGTATTGTATTGCATTTTAAGTTTTTTTGTAATTTTGTTTGTTTTAATAATGACTATCTCTATTTCTCGTCTTTAGTACTTGCAGTTTTTTTTAATTAAGAATACAAATTAAAAAGAAAAAAAATTATTGAAAAAATTATTTAACTCTTAATTATTTTAATTTAATTTCAATCGATAATTGTTATTAATATGTAATCACAAAAACTATAACATAAAAGAAAACAAATATGTAAAATAAAGATAGTGGGGTAAGGTGTTGAATTTTATTAAACAAAACCATTGTAGGGTGTGAAAATTTAGTGGATGTTGAATAATTAGGTGGAAGTGAGAAAAGATGATGTGGAGTGTTAAAAAGTGAAAATAGGGTGTTGAATTATTTTTTTCCATTGTACATAGTCTAATATAGACTAGGGGTTGGTCCGCGCTACGTGCGGATATTTCATAACTGATTTTTTTGCTAAATTTGTAAGAAAAAATAATTTAGATGAACAATTGAGCAAGATGAAGTCCTGATTTTATTTTAGTATTTGGCTTAAAATATCCATCCAAAATAATACATTTCATGTATAAATTTGGTAATATACCCATCTAATCTGTGGATAAAAATTTATGGTGATTTTAGCTTAACATTTACCTAAGACTTTAGTATCACTATCGAAGTGTACAATTCAACATAAGTGTGAAATTTGGATGGTGGTAATAGTGAGTGAAAATATTTTGATAAGATATGTATATTTGGGTTTTTTTATACCTTGTAAAAGGTTTTTAGTTTCATGATACCAAAAAATATTTTGAATGATGATAAGACAAAAATAGTTGGAAATGAAACATTCAAGGGGTTTCTGAGTTAGAAAACACCTCCAATTTTGCTAATTTTCAATGGCGTTGCTGTTAACTTCAAGGAAGAAAAAAAGGATGAGAATACTTCCAAGTTATGTAGCTTCGTAGTTTTATAACAAAGTTATAAGGCTTCATATCTTCTTCTTCTTTTGAGAAGGAAAGCTTCATATCTTGATTTAAAGCTTAGAGGCTCTCAACACATGTATCGTTTATCAAAACCTTGAAACGATAAACAATGGATGACATGAAAATCTTTTTAAAAAAAACGAGCAGAGATGATGCCATATATTGTTAGATCTGAATCCATATTTTTAAGTCAGAACATAACAAAGTCTACACATGTCACAAATTCGTTTGGCCAAATACATAAAAACCAACTCAAAGTGTTCTGATGTATATTCTTGACAATAAAACTGCAGAACACCAAAACACAATCATGTGTATAACGTTGGCCTAACAAAACAACCAAGTTTACAAAAGTAAAAACATCTTAACTACAAAGCTTAACACAATGGAAAAGAAGCACTCGTAGTCTCGTACGTAGAGGTCTTAATTTCATAACTACATATATATGGTATTAGTGGAAGGATGTGCAATCTTACTTTCCATAATTTTGATTATTAACAGGATTATGTAAGCGAAGATTTTTTTGAACTGGTAAATCAGTACAGCTTATTAGACCATATAATTGTTTTTCATCATCATAATTTAGTGAAATTATATGTGTTTGACGACAGATTTGATCAGAATAACATGAGTATATACACTAATGCATTGAAAATATGTGAACGTGAATGTTTGCTATTGTCTCTCGACATTTATACTCTTGATTAAGTATGCATTAATTGCATGCGGCTTTGTGGAAAATTACAACCAAAACCAAAACAGTTTTCCAATTTTCAAATCTCCGTCTGAACCTTTCTATGATTCTCATGAGAATAATAAACAGACTGATGGTAATACGCTGCAGAGGACAAAGTAAACTTCAAAAATTAAGGTAGACGTATAATCCAACATCATTGGAAACATACCTAGAAATAATTAAGGTAGTAATTTTGACAATTCTACAACATTGGAAATTAACCACAAAGATTTCAGCAATATTACTACCCCATGGATCAAAGAAAATAAAAGAAAATAGTCTTACCAGATTTGGGTCTAATTAAGGTATCATTTGCAAATAGTCTAACTTTCTTGTAGAACCATGACCTTTTTTGAGTAACATGTTTCACTTGAACATTGTGATGAAAGAGATAAATTCATTGATGTTTAGCAATATCAGATTGTCGTTACCACTTAGAAGAGAAAAATGATTTTTAACTCAAAAGATTTAAAACCACAAAATAAGTGGGCTAATTACATTGTTTTCGTGCTGGCATGTACATACCTGAAATAAATAAAAAGCTAACACTCGGAATTTGCATCATTTTGGTCATTCAATCAATTCCATTAAGAATCACTTAAAGTTATAAAAAAGCAAGGAAATAAGAAAGAAATCAGAAACAACTAAAAGGGACATCGTACAGAGAATAAGAATTGATCTCGAGTATACCGGTTTTTTGTTCCTCTTTGTCTTTACCCACTTGGGTGGTAAACCTTTTCTGGAAGTTGTTAGGAGTAATGGCACTGAAACAAAACATCATTAAATGATATACATTCAAATGTGAATCAAAGTAATAAATATGAACGCAACTCCATACCTGACGCTTCTCATTACTCCATTTTATCATTCAATTTGCCAGAGCATCCTTTCACAAACTTATCTCCAAACCCAGCCCAGATCTCTTTACAACACGAAAGCAACACTTCCGCAGGGGTGTTGTTGGTGCCTCGTTTTATTACCCTCCTTCATATCTTATGTTCTCAATTTTTCTATATGGCAATTTCTCCGATGCTTCCTTCTGATACAAAAATGGTTGATCAATCGATCTTAAATGATACCCACAACCCCCATGTGCCCTTTCAAATTCTCAAGTTGACTCGATGACCATTTAGATATTCTCCAAAAATATAACAACTATCCAAAAATGAGGTTTTTTTTTTGCTTTGGCAGACCAACCTATATAAGTAAGTGAATACCTCTGGTCATAATCAAAGAGGAAGAAGAAATGATTCGGTTTTTCTTCACATGTTTTTGAGAAGCCGTAACTGACATAACAGATCAATAGAGAAATAATTCAGTTTGGGAATCTTTCTTAGATTAAACGTTTGAGGTTTAATAATGAATTAGCTGACATGGCATCATATAAGTGAATTATATGATGTGGACACTCCAAGCCTCAAAGAACATATTTCTTACCGTGAAATTAGATGATGACACATGACAGGAAGAAAATAGTTATGAAATGACAGAGGTGCCTAGCCTAAATAGCTCCCTTCATTTAGTATAGATAAATTAGTTAATCATGATTAATGTATCTTTTGAATTAGTAGTTAATGAAAAACCCCTTTTTAAAGTAAATAAATATGTACCGTCAACCGTCAATGTAGTTTTCGTTGGTTGGATCTCAGCCTGGGCATAAAACCCGGACCCGTTAGACCCGACCCGAAAAATCAGGTTCGGGTCGATTTTGGTTTTGTCCTAAAACCCGAACGGTTCTTGCCTACATTTCTTACGGTTCTCGGTCGGTTCGGGTATAACCCGAAACCCGATCGGGTACCCGAAAAATTACATCGCATATACATATGCATATAATATATATATATATAT
>PKMM01027923.1:383937-414141 GCA_002933915.1 Eutrema heterophyllum | reverse complement strand
AAAAAAAAAAAAAAAAAAAAAAAAAAACGACGAAGCACATCAAAACAAATATTGCAATTTCTTTTAGATTTGTTTACCATCCATCCACAAACAAATACAAAGAATATGTGGCCTAATTTCTCCCAAACATTTGCCAAAAGGAAACCCTAAATTTCAATGCTTTACATTAACTTCATTCTAGAGCAGAGAGAGAGAGCGCCAACATTTTGGGTAGGAGACCAAATAAATCCCAACATTGAAGAAGCCACAAATGCAACGAACGACCAAATATTATAAGCTTATGAGAGAGAAAATAAAACTGTACAGTACCACAATGGCACAATCTAGAGAGTACTTTTTGTTTTTCCATTTTTTTTTTTTTTAAACTCCTGAAAGATTTTTTAACGTAAGTGTGAACTTCTGATTCAATATATCACGTGGGTCTTTCTGATGAGACCCTAATGTAGTAGACCGTGGGCTTCGGGGCTGTGTATGGCGATTCTATTTAACGCGGAACTCGTGTCTGAAAAGGGTCAAGTTCTGAGTGAACTTGTCTCTGTTCTTTGAATCTAATCCCCGCGATATGTCCGCCATGAGACTGTCAAAGCAGGCAGAGAGTCGCTGGTGTTGATCCACTGGCTGCGCCATTAAATTAAGGCTCAAGATTTCAGCGCATACACAAAAAGCAACACTCAGGTATAATGGTAAAGAACAGAGAATATTGGATCAGCACCTGTGAAGAGAGGATCTTAGCTTTCAGATCAGAGAAAATCTGGTGAAAGCAGTTGGAATAAGTTAGAGGAAAGAACAAAAGCCCATTTCGGAAACAGAAAGATAAGAAAACTGCATATATATTACACATACCTGCTCACTTATAAGAATCAAGCTTAGCATCGGCCTGCTGAGACTCCATTGATTGCCACAATCCTCGAACAAAACTATTTCAAACAGCGTCTTCAATATCTGCTTGTAAGAGCAAATCCGTTAAAAAAGGTATTAAATCTCATTTTTTTTGTGTTGCCTCTGCCAAAGGGACATCAAGGAGCGTAATGATTTACCTCGGGGAACAAACTAGGGCAGTCTGCAATGTGCTGTGCAAAACGAATAGCAGCGGGAGAAGTAGGTGCCTCCCCCATTGTGATGTTATTGAAATAATATGAAGCAAGATTGTCTACAGCTATTGCACACTGAAACGATAATATATACATCAGTGCTTAAGAAAGTGGTATCCCGAGGAAGATACTTTGCAGCTTATGACTTGAAAAATATCTGGATATATATGGGTCTTAACATCTTTGACACAATTCTCACCTGTGATGAAATACTTGTATCCAACCCCTTGAGTCCAGATTCAAGGGAACCTACGAGATGCATAAAAGTGGCAGTATCCAGTTTCAATATGAAGGTAATATGACTGCCACACAAAACCTCAATGAATCCAAAGTATGCCTTTGTAAGCTGAAAGGAAGAAAATAAAGATTTGAGATTAAGAGTGCACATCTGTTAATTGAGGTAATGCAAACAATATCAAAAGAGTGAAAGCCAAAACGTTATTATAAATCAAAGACCGGTCGATTGAGTCACTAAATGAAGCTATTGAAGACAAAAACACGGTGCCACAAATACCTTGCGATACGCTAATATATCTGCCAAGGGTATTGCTAGGGTCATCTTCAACGCGATATCAAGTGCATCCGCAAGAGCCTGATCGCCATAGAGTTCAAACACACCGAAGTTGCAATAATTTCCAGAAAGCGCTGCCCATTAGATGATTATTAAGGTTCATAACATAATATTCAACTAAACAACAAACAACTACTGATCAACTGTCATTGGTTCTAGAATGTCAAAAAAATCATGTTCAAACCTCTTGACAGAATTGTCAGTGAAACCCAGATCCCCTTGTATTTGAAGGCATATATATCCGCAACATTTGGAAGGGCTAAAATCCTTGAACCATAAGCCACAATCAATTTACTGACTTCCCGGAAAAGCAGGATGCCATTTGGAGAAGAAGAATCAAAAGTAAGGCGCTGGGTTTTGTTATGCACAAACTCAGCCATGAACTTCAACAACGGGGTCGTAACCTACATCAACAAGCCAAGAAGAGAAAATGAGACAAAGAAGGCACCACTATTCACACAAAAATGGCAGAAAGCGTAAATTCACCGATAGTGGAAACCACTTATGGAAAGTATTATCAATCAATGCCAAGTTATCCAGGTAAAATATTTATATACAAAGGTCAGATCTTTCGTCTATGAGTGGACTCACGTTATTACTAGGTCAACGACCTTTTATACAATCCAATGGAGAAGAATGCATAACTAAATACCTCTGGTGTGTCGAACCAATGTGAGATCCCTCTCAAAAGAAGTGGCATGTGTGCGGGATACAGCCAATCAAACAAAAGACCATAACTTCTCCGGCTGAAATCAAAAGAAAAAACCTTAAACAAATCATAAGATTGTAAAATGTCTATGGATGTCAAAGTAACTAGCTGAAGTCAAGACCTGCTAGTAGCCATTGAAATTCCTCTTAAATCCCTCATCAATCCGATCACAGCAAACTTCACAGCATCAGTGCGAAACATCGAATCTGGTGTTGATTCCAGGGTGCGGAAAACCTAGCATGATTGAATTAAAAAGTTGTTTACAGGCTAAAACCAATCATTGTATCGGAAAATTGAAGAGTAGAGCATTTACAAAACTTTAGATTCCAATACGCCATTATAATTAGGTTACGAAACAACGCATACGACAGAAGATACACAACCACTACGTGAATATGCCTACAAGATATGTAAGATATTAGGATATGGTACAATCCGTGCCAACCCTGTATATAGGATATCAAATATGCCTAGAACTGTAAGTAGGGTGACGATTTTGCATTTTTCAATGCAAATTTGACCATGGACATGTCTTCATTATGCTTCACCTGGGTTAATACGTAAGAAGAAAGACAACTTTTTTCATCTCTTCTTCCATACAAAACATGCAACCCTATCATCATAATCAGAGAACAGTATGCAGTGCAGATACAGACAGAATCATTATGCTAAATGAAAGCTGCAACGATAAGATGCTGAAAGAAAATGGTGTATAACCTGCAGAAGTGGTTCCATAGAAGTCTTGAACTTTATTGAGCTATCCTCCATGAAAATCAGCCAGCCAATAGTGTAGTAAAACGTTGTTCTGCTGCGAGAGCATCTGTACTCTTCTAAGAATGGAAACTGCTCCCTCTGAAATTAGACAATTAGCATACTGAGATTATTGCCAGTGGTAAATTACAATGCACAATGATGTCCACAAAAGAGAGTAATTGGAGAAGAATTACAGTGTGATTAGAAATAATAAAGGTCACAGTGTCCAACTTTAAAAGCAGCTTCCCGGTCATATATCTGCACGAGAACACCAAAACCAACCAAAAAAAAAAAAAAAAATCAATACGGAAGTACACTGAGCCAATATAACATCAGTTTAATCAGGTTATAACGGAATTACCCAGATGCCAACTCCAAAAACAAACTTAGCGTGTGACCAATGACTTCTTCACTCTGGAGAAACAAAAGAGAGATTGTTTGGACAATATGTACCTTTAATGTTTAGAGCGGCATGTTAGAAAAGGTAACGAACACAAGATTACCTCTGTATAACATTTTAAGTTTGTAGCAATCTTGCCAACAATAACGTTCAACAGCACTAGATGATCATGGAGTCCAAGAAGATCTTTCAATCTGGCATACAACTGCTGCAACAGAATGGTAGTATCAGGATTATACATAGAACAAAAAAAGTATATAAAAAATAAACAGTTTGCATTTACTTTAGACGAATGCATGGCTTGATCACCAACGTAAGACTTTCGGAAATTCTGGAAGAATGTAAGAATGGCACGATCAAGCCTTTGTTTACTTATTTCACCATATCTCTGCAGAAAGAATGTGTCATTTGATTACTTTACAGATGAGATAAAAGAAGTGATTTCATCTGGGAGAAAAGGAAACCCAGCACGTGGAGCACACGGTTGTTGAAACGTTATCACAATATCCTATACAGTTCACGGATAACATTAAATTCGAAAACGTTAATGAGATCACTCTATATTAATATATGTGGTTATATATTAAGCTAAATCTTCCAGCTGTATTCATGACGATTTTTCGGAAGAAATGCAGGTAAACACAAATAGTCCATACATCAAGTTGCAGGACAACGTTAGGTAATTCCCATCTTCATTGGCTAAATCCAATTTTTACCAAATAATGGAACTACTGAATCCAAAGAGATTATCTACTAATACTTTATGTTGATTTATATTAATTGCTTGAAATTAACAGATGTCACACCTGTCTATGCAATCCACTGTCCATAACATTTACTAGCCGCAAAACACGAGCAGAAAGTTCGGCATCAAGCACCTCTTGCGTCTCCACACTGCACCAAACGTTTAGTTTCCAATGTTCATATATTGTTTTGTTCCTTAAACAGACCTAAACGCAAAAAAAAAACCAAGATTGGATAGCAACTTACCTACAACCGCTGCACTGCTTGATTTTAACAATAGCGGCGACAATATGAACAACCCATGACAATTTTGCTTCAATAAGTGCCAGTTCAGAATTGTCAGCAAACTGTAGTTGCCCTCTTTCCTGTTACACAATCACTCAGCTCACATGATTAAGACACAAAAAGCATCGATAGAACAGCAATAAGCTCAACACATAGAACAGTTGGCTTTACCGTATATGACTGCAGAAGAGGCTCCATCGTGTTTATTATATACATGCCAGTTCTTTCATACTGCATGATAAGAACCTCAGATGCAGTTCAATTGTATTAAGATACAACATTATCCAACGAAACATGTGAGCAAAACAAGGGTACTGCATGACACGCAGATCAAGAGAAAAGGATAACCTGAAATCTGCATAGGTAAGGAAAGCAATCCAGCTCATCCTGCAGGACTTCAACTTTATCCAAAGGATGATCAGTCGGATCATCGGGGACACTAGCCTGGAAAGAGGAAATAGGAACTTATTAAATAAACTACAATTAGGAACCAGGACCCTTCCAGAATATGTGGTGTTATATACCTGCACAGAATTGAATCTGGAGATGATAAAACCCTCTGTAATTTTAGGTACAAATTCATCGAGTAGACTTGGTGAATCACCCTTCAAGTATGGAACAGATGCTACTAATCTGGACCACATTCCAAGAAGGTAATACACGCTGCTGCTGGCCCACTGTAAGAAAAAACAAAAAAAAATCTTATACGGATTGCACACTAGATACCATCTCAGCTAAACATTTAAGCTATACTAAAATCGATCATGTCGGAGGACGACCAGATTTGCTAAGGCATTCACTAACATAAACTTGCGAAAATTTACCTGCCATGACTGGAGAGATTTTAGTGTAAACTCTGCCACCAACTGTATCCAGTCACCGTAACCGTCCATCTTCACAAGCTCCGAAAGCTGCAGATGAATTTATACATGCTATTACATAAGATCTGAATTTATCAGCCATGTAAACCAATAAACCATGTCCAAATGATATCTTCCAAAAAAATTACAATGACTCCGCAGGGAAAAAAAAAATTACACGCTGGCATTAACATCTTGTAATTATACTGTTACTAAGGAACGTTCAGAGAGAAATCAAAGCAATACAAAGCACCGGAAAATTAAAACCAAGTGCTCCAACCCATGATTGTCAACTAACATTTAGGCAAGATAGATAAGTATCCTCCCAAGGTAGAACATGGTTAAAGAGACCGGAACTTCAGTCCAAACTGTTTCTGAGTTCTAAAGTACATATAGCATCAGTATTTACGAATAATGAAGACTGTCCAACTGTCACATACAGAAAAAGGAACAAGTGTACATTTACCCAAGTACATGGCATCGTAATATAATATTTCAGCTATGACACAATTAAAATCATACAAACAGTAATGTGTGAATTAGAAAGGAATCTAATTGAGACGTTTACCTGATAGTTCAACCTAAAACGCCCAAGTAGACGGCAGAATACATGGTAATTATCATGATCAGCAAGACCTGATTCAACAAAAGCAATTTGTGTTGACGAAGATAAGGGGCCAGGGTCAGTGAGATATCATAGGTTAAAGTAAGATCAGTGAGGTGTTAAGTATGCAATAAATACAAGATCAACACGTACTGTGCGTAACATGTTAACAGACTACATAAGTGAGAGGCTGGAATTTCAGTCATAATGAGTTAAAAAAACTGTAATGACACAGTTGCATACAATGCAGCACCTTAGGGTCAGTTTTTACAGCCAGGCATAGAAAAATCCCACAGTATATTACAATACCTTTTCCTGTTTGAAGAATTTCTCTGGTTCCAGTCATCAAATGAGCTAAAAACTTAGAGCGGGTAGCATCATTTGTGAACAGAGAGCGCCTTACAGAAGCCAATCGCACCAAGCACTCAAGTGCCTACAAGTTAAGACAGAGGAGCATTAACAAATAGCAAATTCTAAGTTGTCTATGGTGTCCAATCTGTACATAAATAAATGACATTACTGCAACTGAAACACCTGTCCTCACAATAAGGGTGGATAAAATAAACGGGAGAAAATAATCACATTCTATCATTGACGCAAAAAATGCATGTATGTTTCTTCTCTTCAAGAACTGAAAAAAAAAAAAACATTATCGACATACCTCTTTCGAAAGAGGTGACTCTGTACTACCATAATAATCGAAAAATATCTGCAGCGTGGAGGAATCCTCCAATACTGATCTCCAGGCAGTTGGAATCTAAAAATTATCGGTAACACAAGATGCAAGATGTTATAACACCCATGAAAAACGAGTACCACAAATACATAGGCATTAAGCGTTGAAAAACAGGATGAGATAACATTATTAATGTTCTACCTGAACTGTACCAAACTCTTCTGTACTTTCATCAATTGAAGTTCCAACAAAATCAAATGATACACACCTCAGTGCAAGGGAAAGTGCCAATTCTTGTAAACGACCGGTGGCTGGTAAAAAGACAATGTCTGACTCATTACTATTGAAGAAAAAAAAAAAATACTATTGAAGAAATATAATGGAAAAACTGACAAAGATGACTCATTCAACAGTTAAAATTTTCTAAAGTGGTATCCATTCATTTACAGCCAGAAAAGTGCCACATGCGCAACCAACCAACCAGGTTGATGGCATCAATGCATTACAAGATTAAGTTCATGATATTACCATCATTTTTCACATAGCTTAATGAAGTCAAAGCTATTCGGAATATTTGAAATAAGGATTGATCCCTAAAGTTGCATGCAACCCTCCGGTGATGTGTAGAAGGCAGTCCAGGATTAGGCTAAGAATTGAGCAAAGATAGATGAAGAAATGTCAATAAGCAATTCACACCAAAAAAAAAAAAAAAATGGACAAGAAGTAAATGTCTAAACTAATGCACACGGTAAACTTATTTAATTCTGCCAAGTCTAGCAACAACCACCATCTTAAATCTTTAAGAAGTGCTTTTAATGAATAAATAAGAGAATGGTGGAAACAGACAATATAGTTATCTACAACACAGCATTTATTGAATCTGTAACAGACTAATACTCAAAAAGAAATAAAAAGATGAGGCAACTCAAAGCAAATATGACTCTGAAGCAATGAGCAACCCATGCCAAGAAACCCAAACTTAACAGTGAATTATTCCAGCCTTTTAAGAGATGTTTAGATGACCTGAAAATTCGACCACAATACGTCACTAACCTGATTCATCTCCTGGACAAGTTGATCCAAAATTCTTAAGCCAATAGCATAGTGATCCGAGGAACCCTATTCAAACAAAATTTACGAAAGAAACTTTCAGTAAGCTCTTATTAAAAAAATATGAAACTTCTACAAAAGTATCATCGACATGATTTTCTGCAATAAAAATATCCACAAAGCAGTAAGAAACCATGGAAACACAGTAACTATACCCCCAAGAAGATGCATCACCTGTTCCAAGAAGTTTGTTGATTCATTAACCACATCTCTGAATCTATCATCATCTAACCATCCAAACTTTGTGAGCCGGCAAAGCAGTTGAATGAGAGAAGCAATAACAAATGATTGCATCTTCGGTCCTCTTGTAGCCAGATAGTTCACAATATAAGCCCCTAAACACAACCAACAGAACACCAGAACCAAATAAGATATTAAAGGCCAGTAAGAGATATATCTAGTCATTTGGTTAGGAGGCCTGCAGAAGAAGTTTACTGATATCAAGTCGAAGATTCAGCGGTAGGGTATGATCTGTCACTTGCTTCAACAAACTCGAGCTAGCGAGCATTAAGGAATAAGGTTTTGATGAATTGTCGAGAATGTATTGACATTGCGATATATAATCTGTATTCACGGAAAAGCATCTCAGACTATTTTCAGCGTGAGCCCTCTCAGATGAATCCTGTGAATTGTATAATCTTTCGCACAATGCCTCAAGTTGCGCCAAGCTCTCCATCGGTAACGAAGCAGAATCTGACCAAAAAAATAGAAATCAAGAGATACCACTACCGTTTTAACAAGAATATTTCGACAAGATTTTATCACAGAGTATCCTGATTTATGAACTGTTCAGAGGCAACAAAAGAAGGGAATGAATCATTACAATAACATTTTTCCAGAGAGCCTTTGTTAATTTCCAATCAAATTTTCTAGAACTGGATTGAAATTTAACATCACAATGAATCAAACAAGCTGCAGGAGAAAAATCAAATGACACATTACCACAATAAACCCAACCCACAATTCTTAAGAAAAATGAAACAACAAGATCTAAAAAGAGACGGAACAAGATTAACAATGACAAAAGTTCAGTATCAATTGACGACGTACAAATTAAGTGAGCTACCAGTAAATATCTCTTAGACCTCATACAACAGAGAGGGCAAGAGGGGAAGTACACAAGTAGTAATAGACAAAATAAGTAATAGCCTAATGGCTAAGTTAAGTTCCTAACTCTGCATGATGGAAAATGTATTGAAGCTGTGTATCACCTTACTCCAGCTCAGTACTCGGGTTGATTTCTGTTTAAAAGATCAAAAATCAAACTTCAGTTGCCAGAGCACCCATGTAAATACTCACACTAGTCATACAAAACGGCGGACTTACATAAGGGTGAAAGCTACAATTCTAAATGAGACAAAAGCCAGACATTATCAAATGCCACTATAAGTTTGGTACGCCAGACAATATAATCTAATTCCAGCACAAATAACACGAAACAAAATACTTGGAAGATAGTAGCCGCAGACCTTACAATATCATTCCCCCACAGCTACATCCTATCTGATTTCATGAAACCGCACGGGAAAATGTGTTGATGAAACAATAAAAGATCTATGTCGACGTATCTAATGGTACGCTAAATCATCTTAGACATTCGATACTGTGCAAGGATAAAACATATCCACTCGAACTCAGAAAACGGCTACAGTATGGAAATGAGCCCTTAGAAAACCTAGATTTCGTATTTTCCATCATATCCTAATCATTTTACGAAAACAAACAGGAAGAGGATTTATCATCGGTCTTCACCACTTCACGAATCACAAGATTGAGGACAATAAACCATCAAGCAAAGAAAACTCGGAAAACAACGATGTGAGAAAACCAACTTTGCCTTACCAGAGATTGAGCTGGTAGCCACTCCGATTTGTTGTTCGGTAAGTTTTTCCGGCGAACTGAAATCTCGATCAGCCAAGCGTCGATGGTAACAACAAAGAAGAAGAAGAGACGTGCAGTCTGATCAGGCGATGACAGCGTTTATGCCGAAGAGCATTTGCCGATTGAATAACTTCCTTTTCGTTTATAGATGCTCTCACCTCTATCTCGCTCAAGTGTTTCAATATGGACAAAATCAGACTCATTAATGGGCCTAGACCCATATTTTCATCAGGCTTAAAACAAATAAGGGCTGGATCCAAAACTTAGTGTTGAGTGTAAGATATAAAGACAAAAAGATGTAACCCAACAGGTTTAGTCGACTTCCCACTTTTAAGCAAAGTCTCTCTCTGCTTCTCTGCCCTCTTCATTGAGCTGCCGCCGCCGTTTCCTCCCGAGCTAATTGAACTTCTCTCGTCTTCGTCGTCTCTTTCGGACTGCGATAACTTCGGGGGAGAAACTTCTGGCAGGTTAATCTAGGCGAAGGCGAGCTCAATTTTTGGTAAGAAAGCTAGTTGGTTTTCTTTTTGAGTTATGTGAACAACCAGATGGGTCGATTGGGTTTTTGAGATCGCTTAAAAATATCTTACTCTGTATTTTTGCTTGAAGATGTAAACTGAAAAGACGAAATCTAGGGTTTTTTTTCTGTGTCTCTTGTTTATGTAGATGATGTCAACTAGGTTAAACTATAACTAGGTTTAGGAGGTATATCTTGAGTCAATACTTGTTTGTCGACTTGCTTCTGTTTCGACTGCCGTTTACGAATTTTAGAGGATTTTTGTGATACGTATTTCTTCAGGCGTAGATTTCGTTATTCTTCGTTTCTTTTCCGTATGAAGCTCAAAGATGTTGTATTAGCTGCTTATGGTTTATTTGTTTATTTAAAAATGGTTTCGTGAGTACCTTTGGTCTTGTGGATTATTTGAATTTGTGACGCCGCTCTTTGTGTTTTGATTGCTTGGTTCTATTTTACATCTAGCTACTCTTTGACCCTTATTCTAATCAAGAGGTCCTTCATGGACCAAAGATGTTTGCTGTTACAAGAGAGTTCAGCTGAGAACCTTGGATCTCCTTCCAAGTAGATCTTAAGTAAAAAGTTTATATCTTCATAGATGTATAAGTTGATGTGTCGCTTTTGTATCTATTTTCTAGTCAAAGCTTTTGCTGATATGGAAATTTTAGCTTTGTCTATGCCTGATTACTTTACCGTTGTTTATTGCTGGCTAAGAAGTTTGCGGCATTACTTTAATCTTTGTGACAGGAATAAACTTTTGTGCTCACTTTTGGAGTAAGGTTGATTTGGAGCTCCGGAACATTTTTCATCATGCAGAGTTGGGGAATTAACTCTACTATTAAGCTACTTACATATTCCGATGAGCTTTTGGATGGAGAACTGCTCTATGCTTCTTCCAATTGTCTTCCTGTGAAGGCTTTAAACCGTGAACCTGCTGGTCATGCCTTCCATTCTGCTGCTCTCAAACTGCATGGTTGTGCAAAGGAAGCCACAGACAATAAATATGATACCTCCGATAAGAAAGTCGCAAACGATAAGAACAAGGAATATATTCCTTCCTTTGACTCGTACAACAATAACAACAAAGGAAAGAAAAAGTCGGGGAAGCAACAACATGATCACTATGCGTTGTTGGGTTTGGGCAATTTAAGATATCTTGCAACAGAGGATCAGATTAGAAAAAGCTATCGCGAAGCTGCTTTGAAGCATCACCCTGATAAACTTGCTAGTCTCCTTCTTGCTGAGGAGACGGAAGAAGCGAAACAAGCCAAAAAAGATGCGATAGAATCTCACTTCAAGTTGATTCAAGAAGCATATGAGGTTTTAATGGACCCAACAAAAAGAAGAATATTTGACTCTACAGATGAGTTTGATGATGAAGTCCCAACTGATTGTGCACCGCAAGACTTCTTCAAGGTTTTTGGTCCAGCATTTAAGAGAAACGCAAGGTGGTCAGTTAATCCGCGTGTACCAGATTTGGGAGATGAAGATACACCAGTTAGAGATGTTGATAGCTACTACAATTTTTGGTACGCTTTCAAAAGCTGGAGAGAGTTTCCTGAAGAAGAGGAGCATGATCTTGAGCAAGCAGATTCCCGTGATGAAAAGAGGTGGATGGAGAGAGAGAATGCTAGAAAAACTCAAAAGGCTAGAAAGGAGGAATATGCTCGGATTAGGACTCTTGTTGACAATGCATATAAAAAAGACCCAAGAATATTGAAAAGAAAAGAGGATGAAAAGGCAAAGAAGCAGCAGAAGAAAGACGCTAAAGTTCTGGCCAAGAAGAAGCTGGAAGAAGAAGCTGCTGCAGCTATTGAAGAAGAGAAAAGGCGAAAAGAAGAAGAAGCAAAACTTGCTGCGGAGGCTGCTCAGCAGCAAAAGAGAGCCAAAGAAAAAGAGAAGAAGCTTCTGCGCAAAGAACGAAGTCGGCTCAGAACTCTCTCTGCGCCTGTTCTGTCCCAGCGTCTGCTTGGCATCTCTGTTGATCATGTGGAAGATCTATGCATGTCACTTAACACCGAGCAGTTGCGGAATCTATGCGACAAGATGGAAAACAAGGAAGGACTGAAATTGGCAAAGGTGCTCAAGAATGGAAACAGCAGTAACGATGATGAAACAGAGAGTATAGATGATGAAACAGAGAGTAAAGAAGAAGTTGTTCAAGTAGCTGCTAAGCAGAATGGTCATGTAGAAGCCAATGGATTTTCTATGGTAGATACTGCTACTCAGAAGAAAGACAAGCCATGGAGCAAGGAAGAGGCTGACATGCTGAGAAAAGGAATGACTAAGTTCCCAAAAGGAACATCACGAAGATGGGAAGTCATATCAGAGTACATTGGTACAGGAAGATCTGTGGAGGAGATTCTCAAGGCAACTAAAACTGTACTTCTCCAGAAACCTGACTCAGCTAAAGCATTTGAATCTTTTCTGGAAAAGAGGAAACCTGCTGCTTCAATCGCATCTCCTCTCTCTACACGAGAGGAACTTGGGGAACCTATTATACTGACCAAACCTCTTGAAGACAACAACTCAACCAAAGAAGAGTCCTCTGGTAAGAGCGAAGAGAACAACAACAACGACAACTCTGAACCAGTTGCTGCTGCTGGTTCAGACCCAGACGGTTGGTCTGCTGTGCAAGAGCGAGCTCTGGTTCAGGCTTTGAAGACGTTCCCAAAGCAGACAAACCAAAGATGGGAGAGAGTAGCAACAGCTGTTCCAGGGAAAACGATGAACCAATGCAAGAAGAAGTGTGCTGACCTAAAGGACATCGTCAGAAGCAAGAAACCCACAGCCTAATTTTTCCGAGCCCTCGAGCTGCATGGTCTGAAAATTTTGTTTTGACAGAGCAGAGCCTAGACTCAATTTTTGTTACGATTCATATTCATCATATACATCATCATGCTACTATCCTACATTTGATGTCCTCCTTACATAAGAGTGTTTTGACAGCCGATTCTATTTTGCTCTAATTTTATTTATGTTCTCCCTGTCTTGATCTAATTTTATGTATTGTCCGGTATCAATCTGGTTTTTCTTTTCTTTTTTTTTTAACGCTTTTGTTATTCATTAATTGAAGAGAAAAGAAAAAACACAGTACAAACCCATAAAGAAAAGTTAAAAACAGGGGAGAGTAGACACCAGTAGGCATCTTTGACGGCATAAACTCCCAGAAATTATAGGCCGAAATTATAGGCCGAGCTTCCTCGTAAAACAGAAGAGAAGATAAGAGAAAGGAGGAAACTTAGTCGGTGGATATTATGTTACCATTGGACGCCTCAGAAGCAATGAGACTTCGTAACCCGCAAGGGCCGTCTCTTGCAATGTAAGATTGGTTTTTCTTTTCTATTCCGTAAACTAATGAATCGAAACCAAACACGAGTCGTAGATAAACCAAACTGAAGAAATCAAAGTTATACAAACTCACATTTTATCAAATCAATTGTATATATGTTTGTATCATAGTCGTTAAAGAAGACAGTTCTACAAAATCAACCATTTCATCCTCCTGACGAATCGTGATATGGTTATTCGTACAAAGGCCAACAAAAGTGTTAGCTGTGATAAAAAAAAAAAAACTCATTAAAGAAAAGATATTGTTCTTACATTGGCTGGTGCTACTCCACGAGAATTGACAGATTTTGAACAACTCTGGTCAAACCCCAAAGACGGTTATCTGATCCGCGACCAATGAATTGGAGAATTTTTCGGGCTCGTTAGGGTAGTTCTGTCATTTGACAGACGGGAGGCATGTTGCTCCAAGCGCAAGACCCAACTCCTGAGGATGCCCCAACACTCATCTGCGTATAGTTATTCACGACGTCATCACCGAGGAGAACCGCGAATGCGTCGCTCATGCTACTCGTCTCTTTAACAATCCCTAAACCATGGTCAAGCCAGCTTGATGCAAGCCAAACATCAGGTCGTGTTATATCCAAGACGGGTTGCCGCTCTTTTTCTCTCTGCCCTGCATAATTATATACTACTAGGTGAGTTTCTTGATCAGGCTCATACTCTCAGCTATAAGAAACCAATCGATGCAAGCGATGCAAGCGATGATTCCTCAAGATGTAAAGACAGGTTACCGAATAGAATTCTTAGGAAGAAGATGAAATCTAATCAACAAACTACTTCAAGTGAGGGTAAAATCGCAAAGGTGGACAGTGACTCACTTAGTGGAATTCCATCTGCATTGTGTTGTGTGCAAATTGAAATCTCTGAATGAACCAAACTCTTAAGGGAATCGTCAAACTCCTCTGATTTAATTTGGGATACACTAACCTCACCTACATCTGATGTAGTTGAAGCGCAACTCTTGTACAAACTGTTCTTTGCACTATTATTTCTGATCTTGGCCTCCAGAAGCAACATATCAAGCAGACCGGTATCACAATTTGAAAAACTATCCGACTCTTCTCTCCCCAATGGTGGTGGAGACTGAATGTAAGCATCAAAGGGATCAAGGATATCTGAGTGTGGAGGAAATGCCGATTTCTTCCACTGATCAAATGTTGCTTCTGAATATTGGAATGAAGGGAGCTCCAGCTTCACTGCCCCAAATGAGGGGTTCGAAGTAGGAACAAGGCCATCCGTAAGGGTATGGCTATCTGGAATCATAACAGGTGAATGTTGGTTTCCATAAGGAAGATGATCAACATCACAAGGAACTAAGAAACTGGAAGTTTTGGAAATCTTTTGGGGAGCTGTGTTCTGGAAATGTTCAGGCGAGGGGGATTCTTCCTTTATGGTACTGCTGCACCCAGGATACAACGATTCAGATCCCCGAAGTCGCTTCGAGGAGGGCAGTAATAGTGGCATGAAGTTTTCATATCGAGGAGAACTTGCATCATTACCCAGAATTTTGCAGGCAGCCATATCTGCTAGGTCAGAAGCACCAGGTATCATCTCGGTGACAAAATTAAGACTGTCAAAGAAGACATTAGAATCACAACTCCCGAGCTGCAAGTAATCTTGATGTCTTCTATCTCCTCCTAAAATTCTACTCTTGGTATACTCTTGACTCCACTCCAGTACTTCAACATGCATTTCAGGAGGATAAAGTGGTAAACCAGCTCGTTGTCGCCTCTTAATGCGAGTGTTCCAATAATTTTTTATCTCATTATCTGTTCGGCCAGGCAACTGAGCGAAAAAAAAACCTCAAAAATTAGTCTTCGGGCACACATTAAAAAGATCGAAACACTTTACAAAAGGAATCATTTCCTTACAAAAACACACTTACATGGGAAGCCATGCGCGCCCATCTATTGCCCATCTTGGCATGTAGTTCAACAATGAGCTGTTCTTCTTCCGGGCTAAATGCTCCTTTCTTCAAGTTTGGCCTCAGATGATTAGCCCACCTTAGGCGGCAGCTTTTACCACAACGGAACAAACCAGTGTGCTTCTGCACAGCATTCCAGTTACCCTCGCCATGCTTCTTCACATAGTCAACAAGAATGTCGTCTTCAGCTGAACTCCATGGCCCTTTCTTCAGAGCATTCCCTTCCCATCTACTTCTGCAGTCACTTCCATTATCAGTAAATGGCGACTCATTATGGTCACTCTCAGTGCTCGTGTAACTCATCTCTTTCTAATTAAAGCAAATCAATCCGCAGCACTTCAGCAACCATTTAGACATCAAACTCCCACCTAAACATGGTTTGACCAACAAAAATCAATCAACATATAAGCTGCAAACGCTCTGATATTTCACTTTCAGCCAGTGAACTTGGAAAGGAAGATATAGCAAAGCGCGTTAGCAATTACGGATCCAAGTTTCAAATCGAAATAGAAAATCCATAATCATAAGGAATTAGAAGAGACGAAAAAGGCACCTGAAACAAACCCTAAATGAGGAAAAAGTAAATCAAAAACTGTCAGACTCTGAAGCTGGATACCTGAAGACAAACAGAACAAGAATGATTAATCTATCTCGAAGAAGATCTACGTCAAATTTGATGCAAAATCGCAGCAAGAGATCAGCTGAGAGAGATCGGAACGCACAAAGAAAATACTCCCCGATTATGGATTTGAAACACACACAAAACTTTGATACACCTTGTAAAAAACCTAGCTAAATTCAAGCACATCAATGATCCTAAAGACTAATCATAGATCCATGAAAAATAAGTCGAGATAGAACGGAAGATAATCTAGAAAAAAAAAAAAACAAATTACGCGGAGAAGCTCCTACGATTTTCTCAGGGAATCTGCGAGTTACGAAGAAGATGAAAAGAAGAAATTACCAAAGCTTGATTGAGATCCTAGCTTGGGCTGCTGAACATCGAGTGGAAATGGAAGGAGGAAGAAGCAAAGCTCTTTCTCTTCCTTTTACTCTTTTCTACTTTCTATTTACCATTTTTTCCAGGAAATTATATATATGAAATTTAACTTTTTTTTTATTTGATACCGATGAAATATATTGTAAAAATTTGTAATTACTAAAATAAACTTAGACAGAGCTTTTGGTTTGGATCGTGTTTTAAACCGTTAGTATTAGCAATTTAAACCTGGTTTCCATTATAGTGTGATTTAAATTGACATATAAAATTATAAAAATAAAATGAAATTATCATGCAAGACAATCTATTGAATATGAACAATAAGTATAATTTATTACTCCATTGATGTAAAAAAAATATATATAGTAGTGTCAATGTGATTTTTTTTTTCCGACTCAATAGCGCCAATGTAATATATACTTACATGATTGCTTTGGAATCGCATACATCTGAATCCTGATTCCTTAACGGCTAGTAGTAGTATTTCTAAGTATATTTTACCAATGCAAAATGACATTTGAGTGTTAAGGAGACTAGACAAATAGTCAAAGTAAACAAATAAATGATGAGAATGATTCTCTTCTATCAATTTGGATCATCAAAATCGAATATTATAAAATCATGTGGTTAAAAAATATAATTCTCTCGAGCCTCTTTAACCATATTACCTTTATAAGAAATGTGATTAATGTAGTCCACAATACTACTGTAGTAGGATCAAACTTAACTAAATCAAACCGACCAAAAACATATTTTGGTAAACTTGGATTAGGAAATTTCATTTTCTAGAAAGAACCGAAATGGCCCGCACATAGTAAAGAAAAAGGAAAAAAAAGTGAACACCGAAAGTGATATACTATTGAATAATTGATGTGAAAGGGGTTGTAACTTGTAAGAAAGAAACAAAGGGCGGCGTAACTATAAATTAATAAGTCCCCTTTTTCCTCGCTTTTGCAGGCTTTTTGTGAGCTGAGTTATCAGTTTTGCTTGCGCAACACAACCTGCTCACTCTCTTATCTCATTTGATATTATACATTCTAATTCTCGTATGAAGACAACACTTGGTTACGAAAGCTTGACAAAGACAAGAAGACAAAAAAAAAAAAGGAGGAGGATGATATATAGAATTATAGATGATGCAATTGTAGACATCCATAACAGAATCAGCAAAGTTGAGGAATCAATCTATGCATGCCTTAGAATTAGAGATCAAACTTTATCTGCAGCATTATCCATATCTTCTCCTAGTTGTTATTAATTTTACATTAACCGTCTTTATTCAATTAACGAACTATTAGTTAGCTAGGGAATAAGGGACACAGCTTTTGTTTAGGGATGGACAAACTATTCGTAATATCCGATTCGACATGATAATATTAATACCCATCTTGACCCATCTCGAATTGAGAATAGTCGGAGGTTTGGATACGGATTCATGTATTTATAGACACATAAGGGATACGTGTAAGAGTACATGCACTAAATATTGCGAATATATAATACTCTCTCTGTTTCATAATATAAGATATTTTAGAGTTTTTATTTTGTTTCAAAATATAAAATGTTCTTATTTTTCAATGCAAATTTTAAATGTGTTTAGTGTTTTATGACTATTTGTATTCTGCAGTATTTTTTTTATGATTGGTTTAGTTGGTTTAAATTAAATATTAAATAGTTGTTTTTTAAAGAACAATTAATTTTTTAATCTTTGTGTTTTTAGTCAAAACATCTAATATTTTGAAACAGAGGGAATATATATTTTTAAAAATTATACATTATATTGTTTTTATAAAAAAAAATTAGCAAATTTATTTTTTTGAATAATCTTATTTTATCACGTTTATACTTTATACACAACTACATCATAAAATAAAAATTAAAACTTTTTTTGTTAACTAAAACATCTTTTAAACAATTTAGGTTGGATATGGGTATCCGCAAACACTCGGGTTTTTTGGAAATCACAATTTTATGTCAAAACAAAAAAATTCACAATTTTATGCATGAATATCTGTTATAACTTATAAGTATTTACAATTTTACATATTCAAAGCCTGCCAATATAAAAGTTTGGACCACTTTAAACATGTTGTAGCTAGCGGCCCAAGCATTTGTATCAATATTTTGTCCGAAACAATAAACATTTTATTCTAGTGTCCATATACAGTACTAACATGCCAGGCCCATAAGTAATATATATATATATATTTTTTAACTAGGTTTAAACTTGGATGTTTTTTGTTTTTTTTTTTGACCAAATAAAACTTGGATGTTGAATACGTATCTATCTTTTGGTTGATTAAAATCACGTGGATTAACAAAATCATGTCTCGATTTGGACAATTAAACGGTATTCCAAACAAGCATATTTAGTGAGGTTTGGTCATTAACTTGAGGTATTTTTATGGTAATTTCCCTTATTTTTAAGAAAATGTTACACATCCCCTCATTCATTGTCACAAGTCTTCTTCATTTCCCATGGCTGGTTTAAAATTTCGAAAAATGATTCATGCAAAATTTCTGCTTATTTTTTTTTATACGTCCTTAAAAACCCTCGTTAATGAAGTCATCATTGGTTTCACATCCATTTCTTGTCCGCTTCTGTCAGTTACGTACGCACAGGATCCAACCCCTTGTTACTTAAAAAAATAATAATAATAAATCGTTCATATCCACCTAATTTAATCTAGATAATTTTCATACTTTAATTGGTCTGAAGCTATAATAAAATTATTTTGTTGGCGTGGCAAATCTTAAACTGGCCAACTCTAACGCGAAAGCCGGCAGCTAAAAATCTAGCGGTCAAAGAGTTTGTCAACAAACCAAATAAAACAATTAATCAATATATGATCAAAAAAGCTAAAATCATATAAGGTGCTCAAGTTTCCTTAATCAACTTCTCATCTACCCCCACCAAACTACAAATCGTATGAGCATTATCAAACAATACTATTAGTCTCACCTTAAATGGGATTAAAAACGAATATATACATTTTAAAAGATGTGATGTCTACCTAAGCAAATTCAGTTATGATTTATGAGTGGTTAAACATTTAAATTCTTGGACAGTTTTGGATCAACGCATTTCATTATACGAAAATGTTACGTGGAAACTTTTTTTGTAGAATAAATATCTTTATTGGGGTTATTGTAGACACTATTTCAAGTAGAATTTTAGAGAGTGTAGATGGCTGTATATGTAATAGTAGTGCTTAACGATTTTTGTCTGATAATGGCGTCTTCTTGTATTAAGTCTTAAAATCTTTGAAATTTTTATCTTTGCCTTTCAGATTACTGAAACTTCTATACCTAATTAATGGCGTGTGAGTTTCTCATATCATATTTTAAGTAGGCTTGAATCCATCACCATATTTTTCGTATTGCATTTTTTTTTTTTTTAGAAATAACGCTTAATAATAATATATCCACATTGACAACCTAAAAAATAAACGTCTGTGTGATCAGTACGTAATCAAACGGTAGTCATTACCATCTATTACATAATTAAGGTTGATATATAATAATGGTCCGATTATTCGTCAATGATTCAATTATTTTATTGAGTTTCTCTTGAAGCGCTGTAACATGTAAAATCTTTTAACAAAAAAAAGTTGATATAATTAATGGCAATTACGTACACTCGACGAAAGATAAATTAAGAAAAAAAATACAAACTTGAAAACATGTTTCAAGTTTTCCTTTTTAGTTCTAAAGTAGATGATTACGTACGTACACTCGTAATCAACTAAAAAGGAAAACTTGAAAACATGTTTGCAATCAATGCTTATAAAAATAACTTGAAACTATTGGAAAAAAGGTTTGAAAGTTGTGACCACCTTCTTGAATTGGTCGAGAAACGACAAATACGACACCGTTCCATCGTTCCCTGCGAGAACTCTGTATTTATCCTTCCTCGTGAAGTTAGTACACTCAAACCCTAACGTAGCCGCCAATATTCTCTGTACGTAGTTGGCCACGTCATATGGACTCTTCCCTGACGAACATGTGGCCTCCACTTCGAGCTGGTTCAAGAACGTCACCTCGTAAACCGGTCTCGGGTTCATGAAAAAGAAGATCGGATCAAAACCCTTCCAGCCTCTGGCGGTAGTCGCATGAAAGAATCCAACTCTATAGTTCATTGCCACGGGAACGATTTTATCCGTTAACTCCGCGAAAAGCGCGCTAAATCTCAGCAGAAACGGCTCGCGACAAGTGGTTCCCTCAGGATATACCACTAAGTCCCCGTTAGATAACTCTTTCTTGATAATCTCGGCGTCTACATGTCGAACTCGAGTTAACCGGAAGGTTGGAATCGGAGATAGAATTTCGGATAATCGAGAAACAGAATAGGTAACGGCTGGGATGCTACGGCCGAGCACATAGGATAATATGACCGGATCCATTACGGTTCTATGAGTGCATACGAATAGTACACCTAGGTTTCCGGCGGCTGCTGGTGCCGGAGGCTTTCCTTTTACGATGAATCGAATGTTGAATATCCGTGAAATGTAAGGTATGGCCCATAATGGGAGCATGAACCCGATGAAGAGTCGAATCACGGATAGGATTATTCCGAAAGGGATCCAAACAAGTATGAGCAGCGCGGTGGCTGGTGTCGGTAGCTTCACCAGACGTCCATCGTGAAAGATAACCGGTAGTGGCTGTACATGCAGTTGCCGGTTCTCAACGTTGTAGTTTGACGGAACGGGTGCATGAATTTGCTCCTATATATACAATCATTAATATATTCATATTAGTATGAGTTTCGGTATGAAATTTTTCAGTTAGTTCGGTTTAAAATATTTGAGGTCCGCACCAAAATAAATTGGTTATCTATTTTTTATAATACATATCACTATATTTAAAAAAAAAAATAGAAAATAAAATCAAATTTGAAAAAAAAACAGTATTTGATTTTTCTATAATTTCTATAAATTAATCATTTAATTTATTTTCGAATATATTCTCATTAATTTAAAATATATAATTTATTACTACCTCCGTTTCTAAATAGATGATGTCTTTAGAATTTTTTTCTTGTTCCACAAAAGATGTTATTCTAGATTTTTTATTTATTTTTTAATTAGTTAAAATTAATAAATGACAAACTTTAAAATATATTAATTGAGATTATTGAATTAATATTGATTCATAATTATGGAAAAATGTTTAATGAGAAAAAACAATATATTTATGATCAAATATTAATTGTTTTTTAATAAGTGTGAAGAATCTAAAACATCATTCTCTTATAAACAAAAGGGAGTGAAAAATATATATAAATGTCCCCAAAAAATTGGGGACCAAAACAAAGGTTTCAACGAGAGCTCTTAAGAATTAAAAGAATGATCGTAACGTTTTCTTAAACTGTATCACAAACTCAATATTTTATATATATACGTTTTTCTTTTCTTAGTACTCACCTCACAAAACGACAAGAAAGTTGGAGAACCCAAGATCGCCGGTCGTCCGATACCTAGTTGAGGTCTCCGATCAACAAACAAGTTAGCCACACTGTTGAAAACTGATCGATCGACATCGGTTTCCTGAATCAAACCGGTGGCATAACCGAAACGGTTAACGATTATCTCCGTACCGATGACCTCATCGGCTCTAAGATGGTCTTTAGCGAATCTCTCCACCATAACTCGTGGCATTCTTGTCACAACGACTCTCTTCTCACACGAACCAAACGCTCTCCAAGCGTCCATGCTGACATCATCCATGTAGAATTTAGGAAGAACAGCTCGAGCTACTGATTCGATCTCTGATTCGCGCAAACCGGCCGTTGCAACGAAGATCATCAACTTGAGGCTACCGTTTTTGTAGCTCAAAACGTCAAGGAGTGCTATGATAGGCCAGAGAAACAGCAGGATCGCGAAACGGATTAGACCTGATGCCTCGAAAGCCACGAGCATGAAGTAAGCGAAAGGTTTTGGGTTTTTCAATAGTGTTCCTTCGAGCTCAGACACGACCGAGTACGATGTTGTCGTTGATGACTCCATCACTACTTGTATATTTTTGTGTGTGTTGTTTCTTGAGTTTTTGATTTGTCTGAATATGAAAAATATAGAATCATATAGTTAGCTTTTATAAGGTTTGGATGACTTGTCTGAGTTGTCTCTAATGCAATAACACGGCAGTTTATCAGTTTCGCAACCACTTTCTTTGTTATTAATTTATTTGACGTTGAAT
Source organism: Eutrema heterophyllum (assembly GCA_002933915.1). NCBI lineage: Eukaryota > Viridiplantae > Streptophyta > Magnoliopsida > Brassicales > Brassicaceae > Eutrema > Eutrema heterophyllum. Next base: position 391,476 of record PKMM01027923.1, on the reverse strand, counting down.
AGTATTCCTGATGTTACCCGTTAACATTGAACAAATTATAACATTCCTGAAGTCAATATGTATATTTCTTTACGTAGAATACGAGGAAATAAGATAAAATACTGAACGTCACGTGTTTTGTGTTCTCTCTTTTAGTGTAACTAGGTTTTGCATCCAAGCATGGATATTCTTTTTAATAATATTTGATAAAAATCATTTGTGATTAATTATATTTATTGAGATATTATTTTGTGTATATTGATAAATGTAATAATATATATAAAGATATTGCAGTTTTAATCTCAAAAATTATATATAATTTGTGAGGTTTCAAATGTCTTGTTTTGAATATATATACATCCCGTTTGAAAAATGTATTATTTGTTTGAATACTTATAAGTTTGTATACTAAAACCAACTAAAAGTGTAACAAAGTAATCAAATACTATTTAATAAACATATTATTAACACATAGATAAAATATTATATATATCTTCTTCAAATCAAGAAAATAAGTTTTTTTTTAATCATTTTCAGTTTCATCCACGTGATATATGTTTTCTATGAAAAAAGAGTAATAAAATTAAAAGTTATTCTCTTTCCATAACTAGTTTAACCAATACAAATTTCTGATTTAATCTACTAAATTGAAAGAAAATAAACTAATTAACACAACTTTTCACCAAAAAAAAACTAATTAACACAAATCTTGCTTTCAAATTCATGACAACTTTAATTTTGAAACCAAGACTATAGATTAATGTGAAATGAATTTTAATTAATTAAAAATCACAAAAGATTGACAAATTAAATATATTTTTGTCAGTTTTATTTTGAAGATGTAAAGACCAAACTTTTGTCTAGCATTATATTGGTTGTGGTAACCTTTAAATGATTTTTCAATGATTATACATCACTTTTTCCAATCAGAGTAAATAAGTTTTTTCATCATATTCATTTTCATTCTCGTTATATCTGTTATCTATGAAAACAACAAAAAAACACAAGAAAGTCAAAAAACTATTCTCCTACTTTAATCAATACAAATTTTCAATTTAATTTGAAAATCAAAAAGAAAAATAATAAGCACAACTATTGCTCTCGTATCTATTAAAAAATTAATTTTGAAACTAAGACAATATATGAATATGAAATGAACTTTGAAGCAAAACTATAATAACAAAAAACCGACAAAGTAATTTTTTTTTTTTTGTAAGTCTTACTTTGAAGAGATAGAAGCCGAAATTTTGTCTAGTGATATCTTGGTTGTAGTAACTTTTCAATGGTTTTTCGATGAGATTATAAACCTAAGCGATGAGGATTTAATTCTCATACTTAAAAATCATTGCAAATAATATTGAAGTAACAAACATTATATTATATGTGAGAAAATTGGTTTACACCTGGTCATTTTTCCTTTATTATAATCGTCTTTCTTAATCCATTGGTGAATTCTTTCTCATACCATTCTTTATTCTTTTTATATTCCATTAGAACATAGTTTTGATGAAAAAGATAATTAAGTAGGCTAAATCAATACAACTTACAAAAAATTCAGAAAAATGAATAATAGATAGAACAACATAAAACAAAGAATTCCTACATTGATCTATGGAAATCCCAAGCCGAATATAAAAATATAATTTCTTTGATCTTTTCCGCACTATCTATTTCATGCGATCGTGTGGAAAGTTTTTATGGACATGCATGTGGCAAAAATAAGTTATTTATATAATTGAGATCACTATTTTAATTTTTTTTTTTTAAATCCTAATTTAATATCATGTTGGTTTTCTGTTCTTAATGTAAATTTTATACATAATTTCCTTATTTTTATTTTTTTATTAACAAGAATAATATTAGAACTTAGAAAATTTAAGAAATTTTTGATCTTTTCCGCATTATCTATTTCATGCGATCGTGTGTAAAGTTTTTATGGACATGTGGCAAAAATTATACATAATTTCCTTATTTTTATATTTTTTATTAACAATAATAATATTAGAACTTAGAAACTTTAAAAAATTTCATAATTTAATATCATGTTGGTTTTTTGTTGTTAATGGAAATTTTATACATATTTTCTTTTTTTATAATTTTTATTAACAATAATATTAGAATTTAGAAACTTTTTTAATTTTGAATGTTGATGTAGACTAATAAAATTAATTGTTTAAAATCCGATGTGAACATACCATATATAACATTAATTTTTATTAGTAATAGATGTTACACGTAAGATTTACAATCAACAAAGCGAAATAATTTGATGGCTTAACTTTTACCAACTTGCATCCGAATTTTGGTCGGACTGCACCAATATTAGGTCACGGACTCACGTGTGCAGCTAAAATATACAAAGATGATAATAGGTCACTGACCTTATGTAGGTATACGGCATACCATATATAATTTTCGAAGGGTATCTTTAATAAACAAAAAAAAATTCGAAGGATTTATTTTAAATTGGGAGGATTACTCTACTAATCCTTATTTCTATGTTTATTAGTTTGTCTAACTTTTTTTGGTATTACTAGACTAACCTCCATACCGAAAATACACTCTTGGTCTTTGTTGAGAAAAACGTAATTACAAAATTGTCATTACTTTTCCTTTGCCATATAGGCACCACATAGGCAAAAGTTGTTTTTATTTACAGAAAAATCAGTGCACATAAAAACATAAGTCTACCGTTCTTTGACGGTAGACTTGTTTGATGTTGGTCAACTCAAATTTTGATCCGTAGATTTGTTTGATGGATGGTAGATTTGTTTGAAAGATGGTAGATTTGTTAAATCTTGGTAGACTTATTTTAATGACGCGGTAAATATATTTATTTTCGGTAGATATATTGTCTTTGATGGTAAATTTGTTTATGAATTGGTAGACTTTACGACCAAACCGTTGACTAACGGTAAATGTTTGACTTTTTTGGTAGATTTATTGACAATGATGGTAGATTAATCTTACAAAACGGTAAACTTATTTATTTTGGCGTAGAGTTAATCAGTGTGAATTATTTTTTCGTGACGGTAGATTTGTATTGGCAACGATAGATTTTTATTGGGTTGGTATATTTATTTATAATGGCGATAGATTTAAAACCGTATAAAATCTTGGTGATTTCGTTTTGTAACAGTGGTAGATTTAATATTAGTGACAGTAGATTTAAAATAATTTGGTAGATTTGTTTGTAATGGTGGTAGATATAAAAACGTCTAACATCTCGGTGACTTCGTTTTGTTATGATGGTAGATTTAATATTAATGATGGTAAATTTAAAATTATTTGGTAAATTTATTGTTATTGGTAGTAGATTCAGTAAATTTTTTGGTATTTACTCAGATAACCTTCAGTTGGTAGACTTATTATTTCGCGTTGTGGTAGACTTTTAATGACGGTAGATTTATTGACATTGTATGGTGGTAGACATTTGACTTTTCTAAAATGAGAAATGACGTTTTTCCCTACTCTAAAACTCAGATTTACAAAAAAACTAGGCATCCAAATATACTAAGTATGAAAAAAATTTAGTGTTTGATGGTAGATTTATTGTAATGATGGTAGATTTATATTGTTGTCCTCCTTTTTTTTTCCGGGTTAAGATTAACCTTGAACTTATGTCTTATTGGTTCTCTTAAACATTCACCTTATGTCATTTTGGTTTTCTTTTGTGTAATAACTATCTTTTAACTTAGGGTTTTTTTGTTCTTATTTGTGTTCATTCTAGTACATTTAACTCAAATTATTCTAAACTTTGAACATTACAATGTCAAATGACACATCAAAAATTGTAGTAGTGCTTTTATGAATGATGTTTCTGGAATCACAATTAATCCTCAAGTCAAAAAAGTATTAAGAGATGGGTCTGTGTCAAATATGGCATATGAGCTTTGTAATTATTTGTTTTCAGTATTGGTTTATAGAATAGATATGTGTTTTCTGTCTACATTATTGGGTTGAGTCATGTGTTTTTGGTTAAAATTTCACTCACGTTGGTTATACATATTAAGCAAAGTGAAAATAAAAAAGTGAATGATAGCAAACATGGTAGAAAAGATGAAATATTTGACACATGACTCAACGTTTTGCAACAATTATAATTTGGAAACAATACCATCATCTAAAATCCAATTATCATTTGTAAAAATTTAAATATAGATCTACCATCAATACAATAATAAATCTACCATCATTTCAAAAATAAATCTACCTAATCCAAATCTACAATCCGTAGAAGAACATGCCGGGAATCTCGTCGGAGACCTGTACGCCGTCGCGAAGCCCATAACCTGTCAGAGAAGAACAAACAAATGCCATCATTCATATATAAAGTTCAAATATGTGAGTAACAAATCTACCATCATATAAAACGATAATTCTACAATCATTAACAAGCAAATCTACCATCAAATAATTAATATAACTCTACCATCATGAACAAACTATTTCTCACCTCAAATTTCAGAACTGTTACCGGAATTTTCAGACGACGGTAATATGGCCGAAGAAGAAGCCATGTACATGTCGGAGAAAAAGAAAGAATAAGTCAGCCGTTAACAATAAGTCTATCATTACGTTAACAAAATCTAGGAAACAAATCTACCGCATTATATATACAAACTACCGTCATATAAAAAAAAATCTACCGTGATATAAAAACAAATCTACTGTCATCTATATACATACTACCATCATATAAAAACAAATCTACCGTCATATATAAACAAACCTACCGTCATATATAAACAAACCTACCGTCATATACAAACAAATCTACCGTCATATATATACAAACTATTATCATATATATAAAAATCTACCGTTATATATAAACAAATATACCTAACTCACCAAATCACATTTGTCAGACTAATAAATCTACCATCAAGCGTTACAAAATCTACCACTAAAGAAATACAATATTTAACATTTCTCACCGGAAAATCCTTGCTCTCACCGGAATCCCGTTCAGTAGACCGGAAACACAGACTAAACAAGTTATCTGCAAAATAAAATAAAATTAGGCTTAGGTTTTGCCGCCGCAAAAAAAAACTATAAAATTAGGGTTTTCGTCGTCGCCAACCGCCCATTTTCCCCCAATCATCGCCGACCCGACAGCAGATGACTCACTGGAACCCTCGACACGCCTCCCCCCAAGTTCATCTCCTTCGCCGTAACCATCATTCGTCGCGGTTCTTCTTCTTCGTGAAACTAAAGAGAAAGATAAAACGAAGTAAGAGGATGAAGAGACTTACCGAAAACGCCTCACTCCTCGCCGGAATTGGGCCGGAACACGTCGGAATCCAACCGTCGCCTATCGCCTTTTGTCGAGAGATTTTTTTTTTTGTAAACCAATTTTTTTGTTTTAATTATTTTTTCCATATCTTTTTTTTATTTCATTAATTTTTTTTTAGTTAAAAAAAATATTCAATGACATATTCGTAATATAATACAACATATGGATAAAATATTTTAAGCTAATAAAAAATTTAATGATATATTTGTAATATAATACAATATATAGATAAAATATTGACCAACTTTCTAAAATTAAGCTAATAAGACATTGGTCCCTAGAAGTTAGTAATATTATTTTATATACTAAGTTACTTTGATGAATTAACTCTTTTAAATTTCATGGTTTTGTATTGGCCTCCTATACATATGGAATTTATGTAATATGTTTTTTTTTTTTGGTATGTCTTTTAATAGTTTACGGAAGTTGAAACCTGATTTGACAGATTTAACATCCCATCAAATCATCACACTTTTTTGAATGATTTTGACAAATTTAACATCCCGTAAAATGATCATGATGTTTTGCCTGCGTGGTTCAATTTGGTTTGCCAAAAATGTGGTTTCATTTGGGCTTTTTGTCATCTTTTTGGTGGGCATTCTAAATTCTAACGGTGGACCTCAATTTCAATATAGCGATATTTCTCTCTTTGTCCGTCACTGGTCGGGGGTATATTTTTATTTTTTTTTGGTTTTATATATCTACTAAATTAAAAAATTCTAGAAGGTAGAAATATAAAAATGTTTTTATAATTGAGTCCATAAAACACACGCGGAGGACACCGGTTGGGCGATGAGCTTAAGACCCACCAAAACCAAAAGATAACAAAAGGAGAATTTATGAGCGAGGCTAATGACACCGACAGGTAGAGAGGGTTCGTAGGGTTCACATGTAACATTGCATACAAATGAAGAATAAAAGTTAAAGTTTTAGTATTAAAAAACAATGCCACACTTATATGATTGCATGCATGATTAAGACAAACGTTATAAAGCTCGAAAGTCGAAGTTACCATCCGTAAACGAGACCGACTCGTTAATCCCAATTCCTCAACTTTCCCCTTTTGTGTCTCTCGTTCTTCTGTTCTTCACTGCACCTTTGCAACCCTTTAATCTAAATATTTTTCTCAAGTTTTTTTTTTTTTTTACTAAAAGTTTTTCGATAAAATTAAATGCAGAGAAACAAAAAAATACAAAGATATGAATTTAATGTCATATAATTGGAGAAAGTTGCTAAAAAGGAGTAGTAGTGAACATACGCAATAGTAGAAGCGAAAGAGAAAAAGATGAGCTAGAGTCTAGAGAAGAATTAGTTCTATAGAAAATTTAGTGTGGTGCTCCGCGGCCACCATGACCACAGCTTTGTTTACCACTTCCATCTGTGTTTACCATGTCCACTTATAGTCATCCATTCCATTTTTTAGACTGCGTAAACTTGATTAGCCGTTCTCCACGGATTTTATTATAATGGACTCACTTTATAATCTAAATATATTTCGGAATCGAAGACAGCAAATTGATTGCTACCAAAAACGTTTCCTTGCATAGTTTCATTTTCCAATTAATCTGTAAGGGAATGAGTTGAGAAATGAGAACGTACCGTATTAGGAGGAGTATCAAAAACGATGAAGACTTTATGATACTGGGAGCAAAATTGCTTAAAACAGTAGCGGTAGAAGTTGCTCTATAGCAGCAGTCTTGGGTAAGACTATTGTTATAGTTGTTTGTTGAGTTTCAATAAAAGTTGAAATTGTAAGGTTTATTATCTCAACAGTTTCAGCGATATTAGCAAAGGAAGAGACTGAAATGGTGGCCACCAAAGAAAATGCGACAGTTTCAGCATTAACATTAGTAGCAGCAAGTGTAGCATAGGCACAGGGGTTTCATCGTCAAAAACTTTTCATAGTTTAATTCCAAAACTATAAATTTCTTCTCATTATATTTACGTAGGTTTTCTAGAATTTTTATTTGGTTCGACTGGAAAACCAAATATTTAAAGTGTTTTAAAAATATTATTTGTTATTTTTAGGGTTGTTATCATTAAATAAAAGATTCATCAAGAATCCATGAAAAACTAATAGATTATTTTACTTTTTATCATCAAAATAATATATAATTAGGATTCAACTCGCACTAGCTATATAGCACGGGGTAATTTTTGTTTAAAAATTGTTTTGAAATTTAAGAAAATTTGTTTTTATCTGAATTTTAAAATATGTTTAACTAATGATTATATATATAACTGTCAACCCGAACTAACAT
>PKMM01027923.1:341902-377715 GCA_002933915.1 Eutrema heterophyllum | reverse complement strand
AGATAGATATTAAAATTATTTTTTTATAAATCATAAAAATAAATAGATAGATACATTTATTTTATGATTTATAAAAAAATAAAAACTAAAAACTAAAAATATATAAACTATTTAATTGATATTTTAAAGTGTTGGATATTTGTTTAATCACAAAATGCACAAACCATTAAGAAATTGACATGTATCTACTGAGAATGGTTCTCATGGGGTTTTCAAAACATCTCATATGAGAATCGATCTCACTATTTTTTTTCTAAATTTAGTTTTTCTTTATTTTTTTAATATATTTTAAGATGCTCTTAGGGCTTACCCAAAATTAGCATGAAAGATGTAGGCCACGAGGCAGACCCCAGAAAATGATAATTACTTTAAAGTGAACACCTATCGGATATTCAAGAAAATCAAGGTACTCGTTCTCGAATATGAAGTAGATCTTGTTACCCGTAAGAAAATCCAAACCTTGGATTCCAAGGTAACCCCATGAGTCTCCGTACCCAACCTGTTTTTAAAAAAAATATTAATTAATAAAAAGTATTAATTAAAAGATAAATTACGAATATTTATTTATAAACAAACTAAATTTCATACAAAACGCATTAAAATTTAGAGGTTTCCGCACGGTATCATGAAAAAGTATAAATCTATATTACATATATAATATTAATCAAAATAAAAATAATTAATAAACGATTGAATACCCATATACCGCGGGTATCTATCAGTATCCATACAAAAGCATATATCTTTATTAATAGGGGTGTAAAATTGGTTTATCGGTCGGGGGTCGATCTAACTCGATTCATGACTCTAATGAGTTAATTTTTTTTACTCTAACGGATTGATGGGTCAAATGGGTCATGGATCAAATTAATCATGTGTTAAATGGGTCAATTTGTAATGGATCATATGTCAAATGAGTGATCCGTTAGACCCATTAACTTCATATGATCATCAACTAATCATCGTCATCATGACATCATTCATCATCATGACATCATAGCAATACTACTATCATAACATCATTTTTTTCTAAAAAAAACAACAATCTATCATTTTCGGCCAAAACGAGTCCATTATTTTTTCGGCAAAAATTACAATTCCACAATTTTCCAGATTTCACATTTTCCCACAAAAAAACATAATTCCATGTTTCTCACCAAAAAGTGATTCCGTGTTTTCCTGACAAAAACGCGATTTCGCGTTTTCCCGCCAAAAACGCAATTTCACATTTTCCCACAAAAAAAACATGATTCCGCGTTTTCCCGCCAAAAAGTGATTCCACGTTTTTCCGCCAAAAACGCGATTCCGCATTTCCCCCCCCCCAAAACATGATTCCACGTTTTCCCACCAAAAACGAAGTTCCGTGTTTTCCCGCCAAAAACGAGATTCCGCGTTTTCCGGCCAAAAACGTGATACTGCGTTTTTCCGCCAAAAACATGATACTGGATTTTCCCGCCAAAATGCGATTCCGCGTTTTCCCACCAAAAACGCGATTTCGCGTTTTACCGCCAAAAACATGAGACTGTGTTTTCCCGTGAAAAACGTGATACTGCGTTTTCCCGCCGATATGTTATTCCGCATTTTCTTGCCAAAATATGATTTCATACTTCATGCCAAAAACGATATTCCGCATTTTCCCGCCAAAAACGCAATTATGTATTTTCCTGCCAAAAACGTCATTCCTCGTTTCCCGCCAAAACGTTATTCCGTAATTCTCCGCTAAAAACGTAATTTCATATTTCCCGTTAAAAACATGGTTCGACGAATTCATGACTAATTCACGATAATTAAAGAAATTTGTCGATTCATAATATAAGTACAACATAATATTATTTACCATTTTTAATTTTCTCATTTCAAAATTATTAATGATATATACTTAAATAAATTTTTGTGATTCATGGATCATTCATTTGATCCATTGACCATGTAAATTGATTGGTCATGAGTCACCCATTATCCATCACTAATGGGTCATATGTCACATTTGACTCAGTAACCAATTTACATTCAACCCATTAGAGTCATGATCCATTTGACATATTTTGACAGATCTAATCTTTAAGTACTGTTTCACAATTATTATGCGAAAATATGATCTATGAAGTTTTTACCTTTCAACTATTCATGAGATTGATCATTCAATTGTAAATAAAAAATGATAAAGGTACAAACGTGATTGATGTTTATCTCAAAAACTCTTTTGTTATCCTTTCAAGAACTTTTAGTGGTGGGGCTTATAAAAACCAACGCAATGTGTCTCAAGCTAACAAAAGATAAAAACATAAACAAAACAGAGGAAAAGCAAAAAAATAAATAAATGGCAGGTCATGGATCATCTTGTGGAGCATGCAAGTTCCTAAGGAGGAAATGCAATAGCGATTGCGTCTTCTCGCCTTACTTCAGCTACGAGCAAGCCTCTTCCCATTTTGCAGCGGTCCACAAAATCTTCGGCGCAAGCAATGTCTCGAAGCATTTGCTTCATTTGCCTCTACATCAAAGAAGCCCGGCTGCAATCACCATCTCCTATGAGGCTCTCTCCCGAATGTGTGATCCTGTTTATGGCTGCGTCGCTCACGTCTTTGCTCTTCAGCAACAGGTCTCTCAAAATCTTGTACACGATTTTTTTTTTTGGTTCTTGTTAAGACAGTCTCAAAATACCTGGAGATCCTGTGAAAATTTTATATCAAATGTATACTTGGTGTTATAAAATACCTTTAAAAAAAAAAAAAAACTATAGGGACCCCGAAAAAACTTTCTTAAATACAACTTAAGAATTAGGATTAAGCCCTTTAACAAAAAAAACAAAAAAAAAATTAGGAGGGCCATGTCCGAATGCGACAGTTTTCCGTCCTATATTAGGTAGGTAGCTTAGTTTACATGAAAAAAAAAAAAAAAAAAAAAAAAAGAGAGGAAAGGCTCTTCACTTTGAATCTTTTAGTTTTAGGAAACAATTTGATCATGTTGCTTCGTGGGCTTTTGTTTTTTAAGGTCGTGACTTTGCAAGAGGAGATCGAGTTTCTCGGGACGCAGATGGCGAATTTCTCCTACTCTATTCAAAGCAGATCACAACCTAACAACATGCCGGAGCTTCTGAATCACATGAGAATGGACACGACCGGTTTCGTCGACGAGAGTCTTTTGAACAACGACGACGGAAGAAACTGCCTCGAAGGGTTCTTCGCGAATCCGGAGGAATTGCTCGTGAATCATTCATGGTTTCAGAATATGGATTACTATCACTACGCACCTCAGCATTATTAGACGTGAAATAAAAATGATCGACCATGCTCTGTTTTTACAGATGCGGACCATGGTTTTTTGCCATGGTCTTTATATTTAGATCGTGTTATTAATTGTAAGCGATTTGTTAAGGTTTAAGGTGTTGTTAGACTCCAGTTAAAATTATTATTAGTAAAGAATATGCATTTAGGCATTGCCACTCTTTAAGTCAGTTGTACGAAACTAGTTAGTGGTTTCATGTGGGTCTCTCTATATGTAAAATGTTTGTGTATCATTCGTCGGGTAATTTGTAATTAATGTGATATATCACTTATAAATATTGGGTGTTTTTACCGTTTCTCGTGTTGTATTTGTGACCCAAAAAAAAAAAGGTATAGTGAATATTATGTATTTCAGAATTTTTTTTAGTATCTGATGGATTTTAGTGATGGGTTTGATTGGTAACTCTAGCATTGTTGCTATATTTAACATACTTGGGAAATATTATTAGCCATGGGCCATGGGAATGCTCGAGTCTTTCTTGATTACTGGACCTGAAATATCTATTTGGGTCCTTAAATGATATTCAGCATTTCTACGAGTCCAATGGCTCATTTAAAGTCTGAACCACCTTTAGCACAAAGCCACAAACTCCTCTATATACATGATGAAGGTTAATACATCGCAACGTTTTTTTATTTTTTTTAACATCTATCTCTATTAATAAAAAATCAAGTAGCATAAAAACAACAATACATAAAAAAAAAAAACATACAAAATAATAAAACAACGAAAATGGGTTTTAACGATTTTTTTTTCCGAGTTTTTCTCGCCGGAGTATCCACACTTTATTTTCTCATAATCGCATTTGATCTGATACGATTTTCTTTGGCTATGATCCGTCATTTCTCATGTTGTATGTCATTGACACATTTCCAAACAAGAGCTAAAAATATTCTTCGAAAAAGAATTCAATTTATTAAATCTTTCGATTGAAAAAAGATTTAAGATTGCCAACTTTCATACGAATGTCGCCATACAACAAGGAGATTGCATTTTCTGCTCCAAAACCTCGTCCCTTCCACGGCAGTTTCCATTGTGGTTGATTCCATGGTAACACCATATCCAACCGAGTAAAATCATCGAAAAAAATCACAAATTCACCAAATCTTACAAGGTTTTATTCCTTCAACCGGCGTGCTCTCATTATTTCCTCAAATTCCGGTGATGCCTGGGTCGAATACCCAAAATACATCTTCAAACTAAATGGCGGAGATGAATAGAATCTGAGGAATACTCAAATCTGGCATACAAATATCCCTTGTACCCAAATTGATGTCATTGTGCAATGGGAGGAAGCTCACGCCGGATATATCTGCGTAGTGGATAGTAGAAAGAAACTGCTTCACACCGCTTTGTAAAGAAACCTCCGTCGAAAAGAGTTGGAAAAATCGAATTAGTAACCGGTAGAAGAACACCCAAAAAATATGATACAGATGCAATTCGATGAATAACACCACCATGAAAATGATGATTCCGATCATCGTAGAGAGATCGGAACCGCTGCTTCACGATCGGTGACAAAAATCACCTTTGCGATCACTCATCACGTTGATTTTAATACATCGCAACGTTATGTCGCTTCCATAAACAGTGTCATGAGAAAGAAAAAAAACAGGGTGAGTGCAATAATGAAAGGTAACTATAAATAATAAATATTCATAGAAATTATCTGAATTTGTCTTATTTTTTTTTTACTATTCGAGAAAATGTATTCACTTATTAAATACGGCTTGTTACGACACCAAAAAAAAAAAAGGGTCTTGATGCAACACACCCAACAAAATCACTTAACTTTACAAAAAATATACAATACGAAAATGAAATTCATGTTTTGGAGTTTATCACAAAATAATCTGATATTTTTTTTTTTTTTTAACTTATATTTTTTTGCTTTGTAATTAAGTCACTTCAGTTTGGATACTTTGTACTCCAAATCTTGTTTCGTTTTTTTCTCTCTCGCAGTCTGAAAACCATAATATGGAGACAAATAGTAGGTTGAATCTCTTGATATATACGAGTCCTTCATAAAAATAAATAAAATGTCAAGCAAATATCTCCACTTTTCCATCCGTATAAATACTCGTAAAATAATCACACGATAACATTTTTAATGGCAGAATATGCCACGTATCCCGTGTCGTATTAGCTAGATCTAACTATTAATCATAAATTAATTTGTTGGTCCACTGTATTCATCACCTCTAGCGCCACCCACATATATCCAAAAATGGTGTATGTGTTTAGCCTCTATAAATAACACATATAGTAGTCTAATATAAATATTTACAATTAAGCCATAATTTTTGTTATATAATTAGGGGTTATTGAAAAACATCAACTCTAACAACTTATTAATTTTGTAGACTCGTGGAAAACTTAGGTTGCGCTTGCCATTAATTTTAGCTACCATCGAATCAAAAGCTCGCCAACTAATTATTAATATCTAAATATTTAACATATATAGATATACAGAGTGAAGACATAAGAGTAACTAAAGTAAAAGAGAAATTTCCACATCATAGTCTCTCCCTCTTTACTCATGGTTCTCAACGTAGCTTTCTCACATTCAATGCTTTAACCATATACTCTCACACACACATATGTAGAGGCTTCTCTCTTTATATATGTGTACGTGCGTGTATATCTACATACTTCTCACCCACGATTTTTTTTAAAAAAAAAACTTTGTTAATTTCTTCTACTAATATACGAATCCTATACATCCTTTCTGTATTTGTATGCGTCCGTATGTGTGTGTGATGGAGAGAGGAAAATGCTTGATGTCGATGAAGCTTAGACCGGTGGTGACGAGGCAATATTCTGACGCGGCTTTGTTCTTGCCGTTTGGGGAAGAGAGAGCGCTTGTGGCGGTTGAAGAGTATGGCGGTGGAGGCGGTTGCTTGTGGCCGCCGAGGTCTTATTCGTGCAGTTTCTGCGGGAGAGAATTCAAGTCGGCGCAAGCACTAGGCGGTCACATGAACGTTCATCGAAGAGACCGAGCTCGTCTCAAACAACAATCATTATCATCTTCATCAACTGATCAAGTTACGCCTCTTAATTATGATCATCAACAACAGCACGAAGTTCTTGATGTGGGAACGAAGGTTCTTGTCCAAGAGGATTCAAGAAAGCACAATGGAAACAAGAGGGAGATAAGTGATGTTTGTAACAATAATGTCTTAGAAAGCTCTATGAAAAGATTTGAGCATTACAATGATGAAGTCAAGACTGAGTTATCGGTCGGTCTATTGAGTTCTGAGTTTGATCCTCAAAAGAAGCACCTAATCAACGGATTTTCGTCGTCAAAGAAGGCAAAGGCGGATGTTTCAAGATTGCCAATGATGTTAGAGTTGGTCATTGGAGTCTCCAAGATCAACGGTCATCACGAGGAGTTGGATCTTGAGCTAAGGCTAGGAGCTGATCCGCCAAAGGTTAACTAGACTAAGTAGTAATAATGGTAATAATAGTTAATGTGATCGCCAAAAAGAAGACGTTAAATTGTCTCTAATCTCAAGAGTGAAAAAGAGTAGGTTCTGTAGTTTTGGCTTTGATATAGTAATATTTTATTTTATGGAAAGTCAACACGTCTAGTCTTTGCTCGATAATAATTTACATGTTTTTTTTTTTTAACGAGTAGAGTAATATTCTCACAATTTTTGGTTTTCAAGTTTAGAACAATCTTCTGCAAAAGATTGTTGATTGGAAATTGCTGGTGTTGACAAACTGACACGATCAGTGTATTTAGCTTAAATGGATAAGAGTAAATTCACTCATTTATCTAAATGAGCGTTTTAGTATATATGTCTTGCAAAACTATTTAATGTGTTTCAAATTATAATAATTCGATTCAAAGATAAAAGGCCAGAAACCTTAATAACTACTTTATTCGAAAATGTTTTTGAACTATTTAATGTGTTTCCAATTCCAATAACTTTCCAAACATTATTACGTACATTACATAGTTTAAAAATATCTTTATAACATTAGTAAAAATAAAGTCAGAAACGTTAATAATATATTTGAACTATTTTATGTGTTTTCAATATCTTTTTCATGTTTTTAATGTATTAACCCACTAAATAGTTCAAAAATATTTTTAATGTGATAAATTACCAACAAATAAGAGAAACCTTAACAATTCGATTTTTTTTTATAATGTTTTCTACATATCAGTGGTTGGCACATGGAAAAAATAGGATAATATTTTTTATTACTCTTATATGTTTGCAAATAGTAGGAACTTGGAAAAGTACTTTTTAACTAGTTGCCTTTGTAGTTATAGATGAATAATGCCGTAAGAAATTATATAGATGAACAAAACTGCACCAGCAGACAAATACTGCACAGTAATATATATATATATATTTCATTATTTCTCGTGGTAACAGGAAAATGCACTATCACAGTATTAATGATCGAATTAAAATGAAATGCAATGAGCATGTGGGGGAACAGATTATTATTATTTGGTTCACACCAACGTTGCAGATATGAACATATATTCTGACTGTGGGACTACCGACTACGAGGAGAAGGGTAAAATCTGATTGATCGAAGTGAAGTGGTCTTTTCACAATTTATAGCTCCTAATATAAACATATGCTAACGTTTGTACATTGTACTTATAGATTACCTTTGTTTTTCATTTTTTTTCATTTTCTTGTTTCCTTACGTTTGTTTTCATCTACCATTCTATAATCTCTACTTTACGTTATATTTGTTAATCTTGTTAGACAACTAAATAAAAATGTATTTCTTAAAAAAAAAAAACTAAATAAAAATGTAACAATACAAGGAAGGTGTTTAATTTGATAATTTTTACGGTTAATAGATCCGAATACGAGTTTATTGAAACGTGTCGAGAGGAATAATCACGTATTGTAGAGTTGTCACAAA
Source organism: Eutrema heterophyllum (assembly GCA_002933915.1). Classification (NCBI taxonomy): domain Eukaryota; kingdom Viridiplantae; phylum Streptophyta; class Magnoliopsida; order Brassicales; family Brassicaceae; genus Eutrema; species Eutrema heterophyllum. The sequence continues at coordinate 369,534 of PKMM01027923.1, read as the reverse complement.
TATTATCAAATTTAAAGACCTTGAAGGTTGAAACTTGAAAGCTTGGAAAAAAATATAATTTTAACTAATAAAAGATTTTAATACATTGCACTCAATGAAATTAATTTGAGTTATTGCTAACTAAAATGAATTACGCTTTACTGTTAAATCATTTATATGTACTCTACTTTTTATAAAGTAACTACAGTGTTTTTTTCTCTTTGGCTCAATATAAATTAAACTATTTTGGGTAACTATAGCCTAAATATTTCAACTCAACAATATTGAATCTCACCTAAATATTTCATCTCAACAATAGTTAATCTCACTCTAAGAGAACCTTCTTAGATATAAATAAATAAAAACAGAAAAAGGATCAACTCAACTATATAACCTTTAAACCTTATAAAAAAAAACCTATATAACCTTATCAAAGTATAACCTTTTTGTTTACGTTCCAAATTCAGAGTTTTGTGTATAGAGTCTATAGACTAGAGAGAGAGAGAGTGAAGAAATCTATAATTAAAAGAAAACAAAAAAGAAAAGGAGAAAGAAAGAAAGAATGAAACCGATGGTTATAAAGGAAAAATAGATTTAAATGGGAGAGGCAACAAATTTCAACGTTGTCTAAAAGAGGCAACCTCGTGAAATATGGCTTTTGACTTAATAATACAAAGCATCGAAACAAAAGCTAAACTAAAAGTCTACCGAACAAAAAAAAAAAAAACAGAGAATTTTGTAAAAAACCTCAGACTCTGCTCTGCAACTGAAAAAGGGTGAACTTAACTCAACAAAAAATGTAAAGCAAATATAAAAAAGGGGAATAAAAAGAATTTATGTCATATAACTTGTAACCACCAGCTGTTACATCATTTCCTCTTTCGGAAATTCTGCTTCTGAATATTCAATGTGCTCTTCTCATTCTCAATCCCCTTTCTTTGCTTCATTTATTTTTTTTGTTTTCGTTTTCTCTCACTTATTTTTCTAAAGTTTGAGGATAAATTGGGGGTTCTCTCTTTTTTATTTCCAGGCAAACTATATTTTTTTCTAATGTTTTTTTTTATAGGGTTATTTTCTAATGTTTTGATGCATTGGTGAAGAATTCCAGTTCGTAAGAGATTTATGTTATTATAGTAATTTATTTACTCAGCTTCCCGCATCAAACTTTTTTTGTGTTAATTATTTGGTTGTAATCATGATTGTAAGCTAATGTTATAAAGTTTATTAAGATTTAGCTGAAGATGTTTTTTTTTTGCTTAAATTTAGCTGAAGATGTTAAGAATAAAATTAAGAGAAATATTCAAATGCGTGAATTATAAGAGACATTCGAGTGTTAATTTTGGTCAAAAGAATGATGTTTTAAACTCGAATTCAAATCATGTTAGGCTGTTGAGGATGGATGATTTAGGTTTTGTACAACCGGTACAAATTTTATATATAGTATATGATCTAAAGAGACTGTGAATCAAGAATCCTGGATGTATTGGTTATACAAAAATTATAATATATGAAGATTTATTAAAAAGTTTATGAATATATTGTAGTCTGAATAATTACAAGCATGTTATATCTTAATCTTAGAATTTATATTTGAATACTTACTTTTAAAAGATAACATCAATATATTTTCATTGTACCCAAAAGTTATTTTAGTTTATGCTGATATAACACCTATATACACAAACAAGTAAACTGAAAACGCTATATTCTCTCTGTTGTCTTGCTTTCCCTTTCAAGAAACTCAACTTGAAGTTGCACCATCAATACACATCTATTGTTACGAGGTCTTATTTAGTGTAAAAGAAGATACGAGAGAGAGAGAGAAAGAGAGAGAGAGGTTTTAAAGGAGAGCTCAGAATGCACATGCTCATGCTTGCACTCTCATTATTCATCAAAATTCATTTCTCTGGTTAGCTCTTTCTATGATTTGTCCATTAAAGTTTACTAATTTAGTAACCTTTTCTCTTCCTCTTGTTTCAATGTACTTCCCTTTTTTGGCTCTTTGTTCTGCTTCACATACAGCTATTCAAACCGTGTGCATCCAAAGTCAAATGGGAGAATCACCAATTTTTGTTTATACTACCTTTCTTTTTCCATTATGACTCAAATGGGGCCGTGAGTACATAAACGGGCCCATCGTGAGTTGAGGCCCAATAGTAACATCCATTAGAGTTGAGCCTACCACTTCACTCACAAACGCACAGAGTGATATTCGTGGAGGAGAGTGCGCGACAATGGAGACTGACAAAAGATGGTCCCTCGCCGGGAAAACTGCTCTGGTAACCGGCGGTACTCGTGGAATCGGGTTTGGATCTCTCTCCTTTCAATTCGCTTCCATTTTCTCGCGATATACAAAACTCTTTGCCTTCTTTTCTTCTCGCCACCGTCAAGTTTTTTCGGCTAAGGCCTCTGTGTTCTGCAACGAATTTCTCGTTTTTTTTTTCTCTGTGGGATAAAGGAAGCACAAATCTATTTCCGATTCTCAAATTTCGATGAATGATTTAAAGTCGAATTTAGGGCAAAAAACAAAAAAAAATTGATTGCATGAGTATGTAATTCATAATCTCTGTTTTGATCCGGGGCCAGGCGGGCAATAGTGGAGGAACTAGCAAGATTCGGTGCAACAGTTCATACTTGTTCAAGGAACCAGGACGAGCTAAAGGCATGCTTGGATGTTTGGAAATCCAATGGTTTAGAGGTATCTGGTTCGGTTTGTGATGTTTCAGTTAAAGATCAGAGGGAGAAATTGATTCAGGAAGTGTCCTCAGCCTTCAGCGGCAAGCTCAACATCCTTGTAAGTTCCCTTCTCCTGCTAATTTCTTGTTAAATCTGACTCTTTTTCTACACATTAGAATCGTCATTGATCTTGTAACCGTTTATTGCACTAACTCAGCATCCTTATAAGTTCTTATCTGACAGAACAATCTTCGAACCAATCTATTTGCTGCCACACTTTTATCAGGTTTCTACATTAGGTTGGTCTTAGTTGAGACTTGTGATGGTTTTGCTTCAAATGAGCTTTTTGTTGAACCATATTGTGATGAATGTTCGGTTGGATAAAATTTTCATGATAGATCTCATGTAAGTTTCCATCTGTTATATAACGTGGTGAGCAATACTGGCACAAGTTAAGGGTTTGAATCATTCTCTTCGCCCTTCTGAAAATTTCTCAATTTTATTTGTATTCAGATAAACAATGTTGGAACTAATACAAGGAAACCAACAGTGGAGTATTCGAGTGAGGAATATGCAAAAATCATGTCGACCAACTTAGAATCCGCTTTTCATATATCCCAAATTGCACATCCTCTCCTAAAATCATCTGGGGTGGGAAGCATTGTGTTCATCTCCTCTGTAGCTGGTCTGGTGCATCTTTGTAGTGGATCTATCTATGGTGCAACTAAAGGTGAGTCCTTTTTTCTTCATTGTTTAGATAAACCCAAAAACAACGGAAATAAAATTATGGTTCTTTTCTCAGGAGCACTTAATCAGCTTACAAGAAATCTAGCTTGCGAATGGGCAGGCGACAACATCAGGACCAATTGCGTGGCGCCGTGGTACATCAAGACCTCACTTGTGGAATCGGTATCTTTTCCTATACTCTACTATGCCCTAAAATATAATTCATATGGAACATTGTTATACTTAGATTGATAGAGTTGTGGGAGAAAAAGAGTAGGGGTTTGGCATATAATCTGAATTCAAACTGAAATGTTTAAAGTGAGACCGCATCAAAATGTATCATATTGTTATTATTGTTCTTATGCAGCTACTTGAGAAGAAAGATTTTGTGGAAGCAGTAGTTTCGCGGACCCCACTTGGGCGTGTTGGAGAACCAGAGGAAGTCGCGTCCCTGGTTGCTTTTCTCTGCCTTCCTGCAGCCTCTTACATCACCGGACAGGTCATTTCCGTTGATGGAGGATTCACCGTCAACGGTTTCAACTACGTTAAGTAGCCAACCTCTCGACGCAACTTTACTAATAAAGCAAGAATCCGTTAGTGAGGTTTTTGCCCGTTGGTCTTGTTCATCTTTGTTTCCTTGGTTTGGTTTTGTTAATAAACCTATAATAATGTCTCACATTTGTATTTTAGAAATGGTCAATTAAAGGCATAGTTATGCACCAGTTTATATAGATTAATAACACCATTTGTGAATAATTTAGATATATGGATCGGAGGAGTATTTTTCATCCACAAACATTCCAAATTTAAATCAAGGATATACAAAACAGTGTTTTCTTGTCGACTCTTCGTAGTTGTATTAACAAGTCAACAACACAAGATTATGTGTTTAATCGTTTGCGAGAGAGGTTAAGTGAGCTTAAGCCGGTTTTAGTCAACGTTAGAGAGAGCTTAACGCCTATACGGCTATACCTCACAAACAGTTCAGAGTTTGTTTTAGAGTCCCTAACTTTTCCCAAAATCCAAAAGCCTCCCAAACTAAACTAACCATTGATCCACCAGAAAATTGTAGCCCAACCCTTATATTTATGAAAATGTCAAGCTTTTTTGCCTCTACTCTTCCTTTTCTTTTTCGTACGATGCTTATTATCAAACGATTCAAATTGCTTTTCGCATAAGAGGACCCTGAAACTTGCGTGAGGTCCTTCAGCAGTTTCACGTAAGGTCGTGTGCCACCCCATCGCGTTTCCAATCTCTTGAAGCTCACTCATCACATTGATCGTATCCCTTATGTATACATGTCCTCCGGGTCTCAAAATCCGGTCCATTTCTAGCATCATCGTTGACATGTTGCACCTGAAAAAGACCACCACGAACAAAATCTTATAATTAATATACCCAAATTCGGAAAGGGCCTTGACGATGACGCATTTATATTTGAACTGGCGAAGCAAAGCTGGTCGTTGTTACCTATTTCTCTCGATGGAAAACAGACCCGCGGCATGAAGCAAATCATAGGTTCTTGGGTAGGTATCGAAGGGTTCACACCTGAAAAGACAAACATCTTGCATTTTTATCTTGAACAGTTCAATTGTACAATACATTATATGCTCCACAGAGATTTATACAATGCTATTGTGTGATCTAAGGCCTCAAAAGGATTTAAACCAAGGAAAAATGTGACAACGATCAAAGATTATGGCATGGGGTAACGATCCTATAAGTTTAATATAGTTAGACAATTTGGAGTAAGGAGTCTTTGTACCAATCGTGCATTACTCCTAGTAGTCCTCGGTCATATATAACAGGCAGTGTATTTGGCCCACTGACTGGAACAACATTGAGAACCCAGCAATCAACCATTAGCTCAGCTAAAGCAGCCGCAAATCTGCCAAGAAAACAAAAAAACACAGGAATATATGAAGCAGCCATTTTGGTTTTATCTAAAGATGCATTGCAGGCAGAAATAGTACCCGCCAAATCTAGCTCTCATGTCCAAGACATTTCTGAGTCCTATCTGCTTCCAATGTAAGGCATTTACATAGTTTGATATTATTTCTTTCCAGTACTTTGATTCAGCTACGAAGAGCTCTTTTCGGGCTATGTAAGAATCAATTTGTATTGTCTGCAGCCTATCTGGTGGGGTCTGTAAACGGGATGGCCAAGGAGCAAGATTTGCTCCATATCCATGATCTTCAATCCTAGTGATGCATGCCTTTAGATCTACGTACCTAACATAATCACAGAGGAGATCGTAGAATTAGTGAAGGTGACATATCCCTAGGAAAGAAAAAGATGTCAGATCGAACAAATTCTGGCCCAAGGAACAGAAGCAAGGCACACCAAGTAAAGTTGAATGCTCAATGTCAAAGATTGGGAACCAAAGCAGTTTCTTGATTTTAATTGTTTATTTGGCAGCGAAAAGAAGCGGAAAAAATAAGATATGCCAAACCTGCCAAACATACCAAACACTATCTGGGTCATCCTCAGAATTGCACAAAGGAGGCATGGTTTTAGCATCACGACTTAGATAACAAGTGTTATTTGTGGGCTTCTGCCAAATAGCTATATATCCTTCCTTCTTCACAAGAACCCAACACAGCCTAGTGGTAAGGTTTAGCATCTCTGAGAAAACAAAAAACAAAATCCATCTTACTAAATCACATACAAGCATGGTCTTAAAAAACACTATGTATATATCCCTGCAGTTGAAAAGAAACTTGCTCCAAATGCCTTTTGGTAGGCACCGACTATTATTGATCAGAATTGTAGCAAACTGAAGACCATGAGCAGAATAAATTAATTCGCCAGTGTAATAGTTCTTAGAGTTTCTTCCCAAGAGAATTCAAGAGTTTGTCAGCCAAAATAGCTTCGGCTGGGATGCCTCTACAACCAAAACAGACACTTGGTGGAAACATAGAAATGGAATATTAAGCTGCATGGATGATACCTTCCCACTGTTCTTCCAAGGCCTTTTCATGCTTATATACAGGTTGTGCTGCCCAAACAAAATATCCTCCGGCACGAAGCATCCTATTGACTTCAAGGAGCAAGATTCCATCTTCATATAAAAGAAAATGACAACACATGAGAATCTGTCAGTAGAAGCTCCGAAACACTTGGTGCTAAGTTAGACCTTTTACTTAAAAGTCAAACATTAAATGACAAAACAGCCAGTAGAGAACAATCTTAGCCAAAAGGCACACAGAGCGAAATATTTGTTTCCCACAGAATGCTTCTTTTGTGTAAGATCCAAAAAGGCAAAAAGAACTAGACATGGTGGAAGGAACTGAACAGCTACCAGTTTGGAAAACTAGAGTGGAATAAGATTTATTTCTGTAACTTTGTAATAAGTAAAAAGGTGGCATAAAAGAATCGCATACCATCACGAGTCCAGTTGATTCTACATCTTGAACAATGAACCAAATCAAAAGCTTGGCTTGGGTACAACAATCGCCGTGTTGTGAATGCTGCCACCATTGCAGGAACACCACGCTCAAGAGCAAACTGTATCTGGTTCTCATGAACATCTTTTGGAGCTATAGACATAGTCAAGACATCTCGTGACATTAAGTAAGCACCAAAACTTGCCACACCGCATCCAATGTCAAGAACAATTCGTGTATGGTTACCAAAGCCGATATCAGGAATCATCTACATATACGACAAATTGTAGTAACTTCAGATTCAAGGGAACACAGGTAACAAAATATTTTCACAATGAATCTTAAAAACCAATTAACCTGGGAGATCTGATCCAAGTACTGATCAGCACCATGTATAAACTCAGTACCACCACCAGGAAACTCGAATTTGTCATTCTCTTTGGAAATCCAGTTTTGACCACCTTTGTCTTCAACAAGTCGAGTATGTGGAACATTGTTAAACCACACCTATAAACAAAATCAGAAAGAAGTCACGGAAAACATTCACAATTGCATCTCTGCTTTTGTTCCCAGATGTCAAAAATGAACAGAGAGCGTCACGATACCTCATCACGGCTTCTCGGCCACGGAATCGGAGGACGGTATCCGTTGGGAATCGGGACGGTGCAATTCAATCCCAGCCCTTCTTTGGGGCAATTCCGCTCGAATCGCTCCCCACGCGCCGTCGAATTGAGCCGTTTGATGGCTTCTACGTTATCCAAACAAGGAATGTAATCCGTCATATTCCCCGGACACATATCGAATTTCGTCACACTAACTCTGGCCGTGGTAGATTCGGTGTCACCGTCGCTGCTCTCGGATTCCGTCTGATTCCCCAACGTATCCGCTGCCGACTCAGCGTCGTAATCACCAATCTGGAACTGATCGGACATAGTTCCGTTCTCATTGACGATCCCAAACACCTTCAGTTCAACCGTTATTGGCGGGGGCGGTGGTGTCAGAGGCGGAGGCAAAGTCGGCGGAATCGGGTGACTCTGGTAGATCAAGTCAGAGATGTTATAGGTCTTTCCGAAACCAGGAGAGAGAGCAACAATGGGGGATCGAGAAGGCCCGGCCGAGAAGAATATGAGGCGGCGGAAGCGATCATCGGACCAATGCTTACCGAGGAAGAAGCAAGCAACGGAGATCAAAACAAAGGCGGAGATCTTGAAGAAAGTAGAATTTCTGAGCAGATGGCTTCCGACGAAGAGCTTCATTTAGCTTCGGATTCATTCACAGAAGCATAATACTAAATTTTGGTTTGGGTACAAGTTTCTTTTTATTTTCCCGGGAATTCTCTGTCAGTGAAACCAGTGACGAAAGATCGAGAGCCCTTATAACTTTTATTTTGAGGGCAATTGTGTAAATTGGCCTCTCAATCTTGAGCGATTGTTTCAATCTGTAAAAATAAAATCTTTATTCTTACAGATTACTACGGAAATACGGATTGAAATCATACGCTTAAAGTACGCTGCTTAAGACGACAAGATTATACGTGAAAAACTATGATCAAACTTAAAATCAGCACAATGTCTGACTTGTCAGTTTCAAAGTTCATTTATTTTTGCAATATAAAATAACAAAATGAATAAATGGCAAACAAAAATTCAACCAGAGAATTAAAAAATTCGAACCAGAGGATAAAAACATATGTAGAATCTCTCTTTCGCATTAAGCATCATCAAAAAAATTATAACCAGAGAGAATAATAATGGATCTAACTGGGTCTAGGAGGTGCCCATTCAACCCTAAGGATGAGGTTATCATAACCATATCCGTTCAATCTGTTGATTGCACGCTGTGCATCTTCCCTACTTACAAAATTGACAAAACCAAATCCTCTGCTCATGTTCGTCTTCTGGTCAATGGCCACATAGGCACGGGTTGCACCAAACGGACAGAACAACTCCATCAAATCCGGTTCACGGGTGTCTTCAGACAAGTTAGTCACACGGACAGAGTTCTCATCGTTCCTCCTTCTCATGTCTGAACCAGCAGCACTTTTCTCTGCACCTGCTCTCATGCTTGGCAGCACATAAGCGGCCTTGCCAGTACCAGTTTCAGCTACAGTCGATGTAGAAGCTTCTGCAGTTAAAGGCGTTTCCATTAAGGATAAGAGATCCTTCTGAGGGCATCTTGATGTCCAGTGGTCACCTCTCATGTAGCATAGCCTACAGACCATGAGGACAGCACCCGGTTGGCCCAACTGAAACATGTTATCTCCTGATGCCTTTGCTTCTTCCGCATTGCTACCTAAAATATCGAAAGAATAAAGATCTTCCAAGTTTCAAAAAAGAGAGTTTACTAAAAATGGTAAAAGCAAGATCTTTCTCCATAGAAAAACTTTAGCCTCAGAAGTGTAGTTGGATGCTAGGAAGTGAAAGCAGAAATCTACTTTCGTGCAAGAAGCCACCAACGAAACATCTGTGTGGGCAATACGGCCACCCTCATATAGAAGGATGTGGCTGGCTAACGTGCCCACCCATGGAGAGATCTACAAAATTGATTCTAAAGCAGAAAGTAATCAGGCAACACTAACAAATTCTTAAGAACTACTCACGATCTGAAGAGAAAGTGGTTTCAGAATGAGACTTGAAATGAGAACTTTGTGTACAGTCGACAGCCAAGAAAGGAGAACACAATTTTAGCTCACACTCATAAAGGCTACCAACAAGAGACTGCTATTGGTGACATACTGACCAATCACAGAAAAAAGCAGCCATATGGCTAATATGTGATCGGCTAATTGGTCACCTATGTTTAGATACTAAACTCAGATTAAGTAATTTAAGATAAGTTACAAGAAACTAGTACAGAACCTATATGTTAATGATCCAAAACCAAAACTGGGTTTAATCCTGCTTTAGTGTTGAAATGAATCACCAACGATATTGCTATAGGTGAGCTTACTGACCATTCACACAAAAAGCTGCCGTAAGGCAAACATGTGATTGGCTAATTAGCCACCCAAAAATACGAAACATAAACAAGAAACTGAAGCTTAAAAAAAGCAAAATCTTTTTAGTTAGTATCAATAAGATTCTAGTTTGAAAATCTCTAAGTCGTTTATAACACATAATAGAGTAAGATTGATTGCTCACAAAGCAAGACGGTGCATAAGAATAACGAATCCTAAAAAACCAAAAGGCAAAGTATCCATCAGAGAGTGAAGATTTACCAGGAGCCCTAATTCATTCCAAATGGATATCCTCGGTCGAACGCATGGTAAGGTGGCTACCGGCGTCTCCAAAACTGAGCCAGCTCCGTCGCTCAGCAGCTCGTCTGTTGAGTGCTCGCTTCTGGACAAGGTAAGTGGTCGTGGTTTTGACCCTTTTGCCCTCGTCGTTGAACTTGTACTCAATCACCTTCTTTATACCGTTCTGATCCGGCCCTATCACCTGCGTAGGAGGAAGCAGGAAATCAAGGTCGCCATCCTCGCCTATATCCCCCCATCGGAAATTGTTAATTCTCTCCATCGAATCGATCGCCATCTTCTTCTGGTTTCGGATTTCAGATTATGCCGATTAATGTCTTCGACTGTAACTTAAAAAGGCTACAACTGAAGAAGAAGAAAACTAGGGTTTCAGATTATGGAAACGGTCTCCTATTTTTTTTTATCAATGTCGTAATGGGCCAACCGGCCCGAGTCGGCCCATATTTTAGCGGTTCTGATTTTCTCTGGTTTTTATGTTTTTCGTCGTCAACTCTGGTTTTTAATGATTTAAATCCGGTTTAATTATAGGAACCCTGGTTTTCCTTGAATCTCCATTATCGCAAATCGAATCATCTCCGACTTGAATTTTTTTGAAAACGAAATCAAATTACTCTAATTTTAAGAAGTTCCCCCATATATCCACCTAAAGTAACCCACTAAACCCTAAAGAAAATCAAAACCCTCGGAGGTAGTGTTGTCTCTCTCCAGCACAAAAATGGCGACTTTGGTACGTCGCGCAGCCTCGCGGCTTGTCGGAAACTGCAGGAGAAATCGCTCTTCCCTTTACACAGTCCTGGACCAGTCGTGGGCCGCTCAAGGCCGCCTGCGACATCTGACGCCGTCCATTTCTCGTGATAATCCCTTTACCACATCTGCCAAAAAGAGAGCTTCCTCAAACGATCCGCTTCTCCGAGTGATCGAAACCGAGATTGGATTCGCCGAGCAAGCTGATGATTACGATCGAGTAAACCCTAACTTCCTCCTCTGTACCCATTTTTTCATGTGATTTTTGTTTCCTATTAAGATCTCATTCTTCCATATCTAAGTGTTTCGTGAAGCTCTGTTTCTAATGTCAATTTGTTCTATAAGGTCACGTGAGAGGCCAATGGCAAATAATCTCATTGTTACTTTTGTGCCTGAATAAAGGTTGAAGAAACTCCAAGTGGTTTCCCTTTCAAAATGGAAGACAAACCAGGATCAAAGACCGTGACATTGACTAGAGAATACGAAGGAGAGAGTGTCATGGTTGAGGTACACATGACTAATCTTGTGACAGGCGATAAAGAAGACGATGAAGATGACGATGAGGAAGAAAATGAAGAAGATGAACATGAGGATAAGCCAGAGAAGCCGAAGCAATCCAATGTGCCTCTCTTAGTAACTCTTTCCAAGAAGACAGGACCAAGTTTGGAATTCAGATGTACTGCTTTTCCAGACAAGATTGCAATCAAGGACATGTGGGTCACATTTCCTGACAATCCTTCCAAGGATGAGCTTGCCTATGAAGGCCCTTCCTTCCGGTAATAACCCGAAAAAGTTTTGATCTTTTTATGTTTACAAGAACCAAAGTCATGATCTTTGATGGTTTCTTTCTGCAGGGTTTTGGATGAAAAGCTAAGGAAGGCTTTCCATAGGTACATCGAGCTTAGAGGGATAAAGCCTAGCATGATCAACTTCTTGCACGAGTATATGATCAACAAAGATAGTAAAGAGCACTTACTGTGGTTGAAAACCCTCAAGAACTTTGTCAAGTCTTGAAAAAAGGGAAGCTTTGTTTTTTTAGATGTTCTCTGTCTTTTCAAATTTTGTACTTGAAACACAATTCAGTTCTGTTTGGATCTATTTATATATAAAAAGAGAGTATTGTGAAGTCAAATCACTAACACGGTATGAAAAGGATGAACATCACTACACCAATTAGAATGGTCAAGTATGTCCAGTGTTTCAAGTGAATTGATTCTGTCTGCGATTGAACAGCCTATAACCATCTTAAGTCTTAACCATGAAACTGAGAGCTGTATCTGCCAGAATCTGACAAAACAAAGGGAGGCCCACTTCAGACTAACGGCCTAGAAGGCTACAATATTACTACAAGAAAAAAATAAACTGAGACCATGGTTGAGGGAAAGCATGCCCTTACTTGACAACATGATGGCTGCTTGGTTTGCTTCTGGATTGTGTAGCGACCTGTGACTTAAAGTTCGCTGTAGTTACGCCAGACAGCCCGAAATTCTTCACGGAATGTGTTCAAGCGTGCCTTGAGGTTTGGAGTTCTCACGCTTGCATGAAGAACAATCACTATGGAGAGAAAACTTCATGTCAAAAACAAAAACTCCAATAAAGGACATCTACAATAACAAGTGCAATGACTTACCGACGAGAGAAGTGAGAAGTGCATAGAGGACCCACAACAAACCGCAGGAAGAAAACCACATGACAAGACTGGCTATATAGCATAAGGAAATCAACACATTGATCAGTTTTGACACGAATTTTTCATTAATTACATAACAAGGGGGTAGTGAGTATTCAAGAACCTGTTAGGAAAATAACAACGAATACCCAACGTGGTTTCCCACAGACGTATACTGTCTTTCTTGCTGCTGATCTACCACGGATGACAGGCCTGCAAGTGCACACATAATATATAATGTTACCTAGAACCCTCTTTATTATATCTTCCATGTAAAATAACTTAAACAGCAACTCACATGTGGGGAGGCCTCATTTTTGCAGCCAAATGAGGGGAGAAATGCCTAATAGTCCTTATAAACTTCTCATTAAAAGTAGCTGCAAAACTGGAAAAAACGACAATTATCCCCCTTAAGTTTGAACACCCAATAGATTCTGCAAGGGAAAACACGCATACACAACCACATACTACAATACTTGCGGATAAATGCTAGGAAAAAAGAAACTAACATCGATGCCGGATACCAATATGAGCATCAAACCGCCTCAGCGGGAATGGAACAGGCCACCTTGAAACACTCAGATTTCAAGAACCAAAACCATTTAACCAATCGACTCCAATGGTGAAAGTCCAGTTCAAGAGCAACCATTGAAGACAAAGGAGCCTAATATCATCCAATCTTATGCGAATACAAATGAACTAAAAGAAGCCTAAAATCTTCCAAATTCATTCTATCATGAAGCCCCAATCGTATTGCTAAAAGCGAAAACTAAAAGAAGTCACCGGAGATAATACCTGTCGTTAAGGAAAGCGATGCTCAAGGCTGTAAAAGCAGCACCCACAATAGCCAATGGTCTTGTAATAAGCGCGAGACCTGAGTCAACAAAGACATCTGTTAAGAAACTGCACAAGATCTTCTTAATTAAAACCCAAAATTTCCAAAATACAGCTAAAAGCAAGAAATTTATGCGAGCTTCTTTTCAGTTACCCAGAACGAAAATCACCAGGATGAAGTAATTCGTCCTATAGCTGCAGCAAGATAAAACAAGCAAAAGAAAAACATGAGATCAAAATCATAAATAAACACCCTGAAAGGGAAGAGAGATGCAGACAATAATCGAGGTGATAGAGAGAAAGTAATACTAGTAGAGATTGCATTTGAGACGGCTCTTCCATTTAGAGAAAGAGCGAGGGAATGCGAATCTAGAGAAGAACTCGCCGAACGAACGAGGAGGCGTCGACCATTCAACTTCTCTCAGCGCCTCGATCACATCCTCAGCAGCTACGGTGTCCCAATCCATATCTCTCGCTTCGTCTCTTCTCCTTTCTCAGAAATAAGATGAATCGATTATTCGCTCCAAAATTGAAGAAAAGAAGCTCAGATGAGTTTTTCTGATTCGAATTGTAGGATTTGGATTTGGATTCGTGAATGTTTAGGTTCTCTCACTTCTCAGGTTTTGTTTTTGGCCTAAGGGTCAATCGAAAACAGCGTGCCCACCTACGCGTATCTCTCTAATGACGTGGCATACTGTGGGAAAAAATCACAAAAAAATGTCTAAGCCCGGGTTCGAACCGGGGACCTCTAGTGTGTGAGACTAGCGTGATAACCGACTACACCACCCAGACGATTTGTCTAATCCATATTATTTTGTTTTTATTAACCAATATCATTACGAAATCATGTGCTTTCTCCATCCAATTGCCGAAAATGACTAAACAAGCCAACGAACAGTAGTGAAATGTAGGCACAAGAGAATGTTTGCTGTTTCGTTTGTACCTCGTACCACATCGTGCCGTTTGAGCTCTGCGTTTCTCTGCCACCTCTCGACTCCTGCCGTACTTCGGCTCCACCATCACTACCAGCAGCCGCACCTTACGTCTCTCTCTTTTCAGGTTCCTCCTTCTCTCTCTCTCTCTCTCTCTCTCTCATATTCTCTTTCCGAGAAACTCGGAGAATTTTTGTTCTCGGCATCTTTGATATTCTCATATTTCTCGTTTCAGATTCGCTCGTTAAGGAAGCAGATCGACATGGCAGCTCAAGGTTTGTTAATCTCCTTTCTTCTCTAGTTTGGTCCTAACTTGATACGAGGAAACGGATATTTATGGATCGAGTTCGCTTGTTTTGGTTACAGGCGATTATGGAGTGGTGAAGCAAAAAGCAGGAGGAGATTCGTATGAGGAAGCGTTGGCTGCTTTGTCTTCTTTGATCACCAAGCGAAGTCGTGCTGATAAGAGCAACAAAGGGGATCGGTTCGAGCTAGTTTTTGATTATCTTAAGGTTTCTCTTTCAACTGGATTCTTCTTAGAATTTTTTTTTGTTTTTTATTTTTGTGCACCTTTGTTATTATTTTTCTGCTGAATATTATGATTTTCGTAATCCATTTGCAGCTACTTGACCTGGAAGAAGACATTTTAAAGATGAAAGTTATCCATGTCGCTGGAACCAAAGGCAAGGTATTTAATTTCTGGAGAGGCTGAGTAAATAATACTAAGTCGTTTTTTTTTTTGTGTGTCAAGATATACATTAGGATTTGATTTCGTTAGTTGGATTACTGTTTGAATTCGTTTAAAGCCTATCTTAGTTCTACACTACTAGTGACCGTTATGTCCTTGTGATTGCTTTGCCAGAAGTCTAAGGTTTTGCTCTGTGGAGAATTGAGATACGTTTACTGGACTGAGTCATCTTAAGCTTTTTTCCATTTTGAGTAATTCCCTGAGCCAAGGAACGGAGCTCGGCTTGTATAAATTAAGGTTCAGGTGCGAAAAGGACATTGATTTGAACCTTTACATACCAGGAGGTGCATATGGTTTCATTTGATGGAGTGTCAGTTTTGCAAAGTTGCCACTTCTAAAATCTTGGTTCATAATCAGTAATGGGATAATCAATGTGGGATGATGCCTCTTATGAGTTCTTTCTTCTAGATCGTGGTAGCACGATGGAAAATGTTATGAAACTAGTACTTTGCCTGCATGGTTGATTGCTATTTGATTTAGACCTTCAGTGAACTTGTTTGATGAATTGTCTGCACCGTTGATTACTATCTGATCCAACAGCTAACACTATTCTCTTTCTGTTTATGTGGCCTGAAGGGATCCACATGTGCCTTTACTGAGTCTATTTTACGAAACTATGGCTTCCGAACTGGACTCTTCACTTCACCTCACCTCATTGATGTCCGGGAAAGATTTCGCTTAGATGGGTAAGTTTTTCTAGGTTTGTTGGAAATTTTGAGAAAAACATATATTTGTGCTCATAGAAGCAGGAACCTGATGACAAACAATACCTCGTTAGCATAATCTTTTTGCTGACTGATGTTTTTCCATTTTCCAGAGCCTATTTTATTTGGTTGATTCAAACATATTGGTTTGGGCATATGTGTTACATACTCCCTTTTTATTCTCGATCTAACAACCAGAGATCCAAAAGTAGCAAACGAGGCAGTGATTATCTAGTTTGCTTTCTTCTTTACTGAAAATTGTGCACCTTCGCTTTAGCTGATTTGTTCTATTGCTGCAGTGTGGACATAAGTGAGGAGAAATTTTTGGGTTATTTCTGGTGGTGCTATAACAGGCTTAAGGTATGTTTGCAACAAAAAGAAGATTCAGAATCTGTTGTTTTGAACTCATTCTCTGTATTTTGGGTTTCTCTATTTTCTAGTAGTAAGTAGTTATCATCAACGTAGATTTTCATTGGAACTATTTTCCTTGAGGGGTAGTGATGTTGAAGAGCACATGTATAGTGTCCCTCCCTATATCTTGTTGGAATCACCTTTGGTGTTGCCGTCTGAGAATGTCATGATAAGAACTTATAATAGTGTGCATAGTTGCAAATGAAGGTGGAACTAACTTTAGTTTTTGACTCAAAATAGAAGGTTACTGACTATTTGATTTGCAGGAGAGAACTAACGAGGAGATACCAATGCCTACATATTTCCGCTTCCTTGCGTTGCTAGCTTTTAAAATATTTGCTGCAGAAGAGGTTTGATGCCAATCTTTACCTTTATTAACCATTTTTCCTATCCAGTGACATGATAGATGTGAAAACATCTTTTCTCTTTCATTTCCGCTCTTTGCTTCTTTATGCAGGTAGATGCTGCTATATTGGAGGTAGGTTTAGGTGGGAAGTTTGATGCCACCAATGCGGTACGTTTGACCTCTTTCTCAGCTCAAATGCTATTTTCTCCAAATAGAATGTATCCCTTCAACTAATATCCAAGCTTGTGGGTTCATTAAGACAAGAAACCTGAAATCTGACCAAGTTTCTGATCACCTCCCCTTTCTTTGGCTCAGGGGAAACAGTTATATGAAAACCCAAATCCTTATTTAATCAAACACTAAACTCTATAATAATATCCTCAAAAGACTCCAATTACTAAAATATGCATTACTTTCAGGAAGGCTGTAAGTAGTCTTTTTTTGTGACTAAATAAGTTCTCATGGGGATTCACTGCTGGCATGTTACAGGTTCAGAAACCTGTGGTATGTGGTATTTCTTCACTTGGATTTGACCACATGGAAATTCTAGGTTTGTAACTGGAATCCTCTCATGCATGCCATACCAATGCTGCTATGAAAATGTTATCATTGTCCATATCTCTAGTTATTTCGGCTCTAAATTTTAAATCATGAGATCTATGCTTTCATTAAATGAGCCAGCATAGTTTTGAAATTCCTTTTGTTTAATATTTTATCATGGTTTCTTTCTTCTCTGTGGGATGCATCACAGGTGATACACTTGGCAAAATTGCTGGTGAGAAGGCTGGAATTTTCAAGGTGGCTATGAGTCTTGTATATCTAAATTTAAAATGGATCATTCCTTTTCGTAACTTAGTAATACTCTCCATTGCCTCATCTTCCTTGTTCATATTTTAGCTTGGAGTTCCAGCTTTCACAGTGCCCCAACCTGATGAAGCCATGCGTGTCCTTGAAGAGAAAGCTTCTGAATTAGATGTACGCCCAATTTAAATTATAGAACCCTATGATCATTAAAATTTGGCAGACAATGTTTATGTGCTACTTGGTTGATTGTAGTATTTTAGATGTACCATTCTATATGGTGAAAATTGAGAAATCAATGCGTCCACAAATAGGTGCATTAGCTATAATCCCATTCTAGTTTTGTTGATCTGTGAAAGTAAGTGTAGGTGCTCTTGCGGGTAAGCTGCAGCATTCTATTGAAAGGTTGTGAAATTAATAGTAGCTTTTAACATTGTATTGACAGGTGAATCTAGAAGTGGTGCAACCACTAACTGCAAGGCAGTTAAGTGGTCAGAAACTTGGGCTTGATGGGGAGCACCAATATCTCAATGCTCGTCTAGCAGTTTCGCTTGCCTCTACCTGGCTTCAGCAAATGGGTAAACTTGAAGTTCCCAGTCTGACTCAGATGGTAAACTGCTCTTTCCTGTCTTTGTTTACTTCTCAGCTTGTATCTAGGCCCTTCTCTCATTTGTGAATTTCATCCTTTTTCCACATTCTTCTTTGTTTTAGAGTATTCTGCCTGAGCAATTCATCAAAGGGTTAGCAACGGCGAGTTTACAAGGACGAGCACAGGTTGTCCCTGATCAATTTATTGAATCTCAGACTCCAGGAGATCTAGTATTTTATCTGGATGGAGCTCACAGTCCAGAAAGCATGGAAGTATGCGCCAAATGGTTTTCGTTTGCTGTTAAGGGGGACAACCAGTCAGAAAGTTCAGAACATTTGGTTAATGGCTCCACAGGATCCTCTCATGATCAATCTTCAGGAGAAGAAAACTGCCAACAGGTAAGGGGACGACGGGTTGCTTGTTCTGTCTTGGATTTATAAATCATATAAGAGATTCAATGAATTTACAGTAAAAGGATTAGGTTAGAGTAACCTCTTCTGTCTATACCTATTTTTCTCTGCGGTTCTCCAAGCTTTGAGCATCTGGCTGCTTTGCAGATATTGCTCTTCAATTGCATGTCAGTTCGGGACCCAAATCTACTGCTTCCACATCTAAGGAATACATGCGCAAACTACGGTAAGTTCTTGAGCCTTGTGTCTTGGTGTGTAGCACATTGTCCTTGAGGAAACAAGCTTTGTGAAATGGGGAATTCTTCAAAAGACAGAAAGTTATCCGAGTTAAAACGGGTAATAAGAGAAAGCTGAATAATGGTTGATGTAGGTGTCCATTTCAAGAAGGCATTGTTTGTACCAAACATGTCTGTGTATCACAAGGTTGGTACAGCGGCCGATTTGCCAGAGAATGATCCACAGGTTGACTTGTCATGGCAGTTCACACTCCAGAAAGTGTGGGAAAGCCTTGTCCACAATGGAAGAGGTTGTAAAATAAATCTTTCTGATCATGGAACAAAATAGACACACGTCACCGCGATCCATATCTCAACTTAATATTCTGTGGTTATTGGGAACGCAGAAGGAGAAGAAGATAAGGGAAAAGATGGTGAAAGAAGAGGGAACAGTGAGGTGTTTACTTCACTACCGATGGCAATAAAATGGCTAAGGGATAGTGTACATGAGAGTAGCTCAGCCACACGTTTCCAGGTTTAACCCAAACCCATTTTATCGATGTCTCGTAATATTCAAGTGGCTTAAGGACTGTATGTGTGTGTGTGCAGGTTCTTGTAGCTGGTTCGTTACATCTTGTGGGCGATGTACTGAGATTAGTCAGAAAATGAAGAGAAACAAACACATGTCACCATTATTCAAATTTCTCAATACACCACACTAAATGACGGAAGCCACTGTACCTGCGGTGGAAGAGGATGGCCTTTATTATTAAATCTTATTTGTATTATTTCGATTTCACTTTCCACAGATTTTTTTTTTTCTTTTTCTTTTTCCTTTTATCAAAAGCAAAATGTTCTCTCATAGGAACAGGTTCACAAATGCTACACTACTAGCTTGATTTACTTCCTTAAGAACCAATAGAAGAAACTCGATGTTTCAATTGTTAACGAGGTTTCAGTATTCATCCCAAAACTAAAACTGAAAACAAATTAAATAATCAGATGATAGATCACACAATAAATGGAAAGCTCTACCAAACCAAACCTAAACGAATCAATCATAATATGAAAACAACAAAAAAAACGATTCGATGGCAAAAAAGGCAAGGAACATGAAGAGTACTAAAGGGAATGAAATCCACACAGCAATTGAACACACAAAGCCTCAAGACTCATAACGGTCTCCTCTAAAGCCTTTGCCGGAGCTGTTGGTTCTCTTTTCGCAACGATTTCAACTCTTNCCAAAATAATTAAAAACAATGCAAAGAGTCTAGACTTACTTTCTAATTTCTTTATTTGTTGTAATTGAGAGTGTAGAGGTTTATAAACAGCTTGGTGTATATCCACTTTTATGATCTTTGAGAAATAATTTCTATAATGTTAATGTGAATATCTATATAGTAAGCAAGAGACTGGTGGTAGGTAACATAATTTTGCTAACGTTCAAAGCTTGTGATCTAAAGACGACGCATTCTTTTTATGAATTATATTATTTTGTTAACACTCACTTTTTTATTAAATGCCTGAGAAAAATGTTCAGCGACCCACCAGGAAGCCACGTATTTAGGTTAACCAGCCAGTCCACAACCACTCGTTCTACCAACCAATGAAGATATAATCAAGAAGTAAATTAAGAGAGATGAAAAGAAAGACGTATATATGCAAGAGATGTAGAGCAAAGAAGCATGCATTTATAAAACATATAGAAAATTAGAAGAAAAAAAAATTTATATATATATATATCTATTTTTTGTTAAAGAAAATCAGAAAATAAGTTTTAAAAAGCTTTTACAAAATTCTGTTTCTTTTTGTGGAATCCAGTCTCGAAAAATTATCAATTAAAAAAATATACTCTTTCCGTCCCTAATAGATTGATGTTTTAGATTTTATATTTGTTTATAAGAAAATTGACATTTTAGAAGTATTTAATGTATTTTATCTGAAGTCACTTAATTATTATTGGTTGTAAGAGTATCAAAGATGTGAAATGTTATTGGAAAGTGAGAAAGAGTATTAACACAATTATTGAGAACATTAAATCAATTAAAAACCAAATAAAAAGTAAGTAATTATTGTTTCTTAATAAGTGTGAAAAACCTAAAACTTCAATCTATAAGGAACACAGGTGTATTATTTTAAAAGTGAATTCAAAAAATTAAGCCTGGCTCTTCTAATAGGTCTATAAAAAAATACATTCATATTTGTCTTAGTTTCCTACGGTTGTGTGAGTGAGTGCGAAACTCTTTCTTCCTTCCTTGCAATGCAGCTAGTAGGTATAGATTATAACGATGTGTTTAACAGCAAAGTATATGACAAATAAGCAGGCGTGTCTGAGCCTCCTCAGAGGCGAGTGCCCCATTCGCCGGAGCCAGGGATCTCTCCTTAGAAATAGAAAAACTCTTATTTGTTAGAAAAGTTCACAGGTATGGGAGTGCATCCCTCTGGGTCTCATTCCCGATGTAGGGAGTCTCTCTTCTCCGGATGCATGCGAAGCAAAGGGCTACGCCCGACGGAGGAGAAGCACGAGACTCCCGGCTAATGTAGCTGATAGTCTTTTCTAATTTGAATTGATCCCTACGGTTCTCATTCCTTCAGAAAGGGGATAGGGGGTTTGGGGGAAAGGGGAATTCTAACTGAGTCGACAGATTTAATTCTCTGTGGAATGTTTCTTTTTTTTAATTGACACAAAATTCTATAATTGACAAAGTAAAAAGAAATTCCTCAAGCAGCAATTGTTAAATTCTTCATTGATACAATAGATTCTGGATTGGATATGCCAAACCTGAACACAAACCAAGGCTAGTCGATTTTTGTAGCCTCGAAAAAACACGGTCGATATTACAAATAAAATGGACCATAGGCCCAATTCATTAAGCCCATGATATTTTAAACGTGGGGCTACCTAAAAATGGAAAAAGAAATGATAACCGCATGATATAAGAGTACTTGTTGATAGAATCCACCAGGACCACCACGCATGCACATGGTATACGGTCCTACGCCGAAGGACTGACACACTACGAGACATATCGATAGTGAACGAGACATCGACTATTGTTCCTCTTATAACCCAAAACTTTCGATTCTAAGCCTAGCCTAATTCTCATGTTTCTGGAAAACATTTTTAATATTTAAATCGTTTAGAGTAACCATAATTGAAATTGTTTTTGGACCACAATGGTTATAATTTCTTGGAATCGAATATTAGTGAAATATATAATTTGCATTTTAGAATAATTTAGAATTTAGAACATATGACAAAAAAGTTTCATTACAACGGAAAATTTACATGCTGCTAATTTTAGTTTACGTAATTAGTAATATTAGCTTTCTTATTTTTTTTAATTATTCTTGCCTTTCTCAAATTGTAGATTTCCAATGGCTAAATGATTGAAATCTTATTATATAAAGCTGGATCTCTAAATGTGAGCGTGACACGTAAGATAATTCTCACTCACGAGATCATGACATTTGTCGCAGTTAATTTAGATATTGACATGTGTCAATTTAATTTAAAAAAAAAGTAAAAATGAATTTTAAGTAAATATTAAAAAAAGTTAAACTAAAAAAGGCAATCACAAAAAAAAACAAGAATAAGTAAGGAAAACTTATAATAAAGGAAAGTGACAACGACCAAACTTAAAAACTCTATATAATAAACTCATTATGACAATAGGAAACTTTAAAAAAAAGAAAATTATTAATATACAACCACGACCAAACTCTATATAATAATCTACATTTTTTTTAATTTTTAAATGTGTGTTTCCATATTTTAGTTATCTTATTCAAATTCTAAACAAGCAAATCATGACTTTTGTCGTTGTTAATTAAGATCGCGACATGTGTCAAAATAATAATATAAACTTTTTTATTGTTAGTTATTTATTTTTTTTAAATACAAAATAACAAAAAAGGAAAAAGAATTGTGTTTTATATAATGGAAACTAATAACATTGAAAAAGTTAAAGTAAGAGAAAAAATAAAAACTACCAAATAAAAATAACAAAAAAGGAAAATAATTGTGTTTTATATAATGGAAACTAATAACATTGAAAAAATAAAGTAAGAGAAAAAAATAAAAACTACCAATAAGAAGTGTAAAATATAAAAAAATATATACGATTCATCTCATATTAATAAAGTAAAATGTTTCAAAGTTAGTAAATCGCATGATCGCGACACAAGTTAAGTTAATCGATTAGATTTTGACATGTGTTTAATAATTTTCCAATTATATTTTGACACATTTTTAATAAATTTCCAATTATATTTTAATACATAATATTAACAATAAAAGTAAAATTTATAATCGATTCATAATCTTAAAAGGTAAAAAGGAAAAAATAGTAGTTATGTTTAGATTATGGAAATTAAACAGAAAAAAGAAAAACCATAATTCAGATTAGAATAAGGAAATTAAACAATAGATAACAATCATAAAAAGGAAAGGAATAAAAGCCAATTTTTTAAAAAAATAATAATAAAATATTTCAGTTTATATTAAGGAAATCTTATTATATAAAACTGAATGTTTCAAAGTTGCTAATTCACCTGATTGCGACACGTGTCAAGTCAAAGTTGGAAATTTTTTAAATCGATTAATAAAAAAAACTTTAAAAAATCTGAAAATTTAATAACTGATTCATAATCTTAAAAGATAAAATTACTAAAAATAAAATTAAAAAGCTAAATTTATCCTAAAAGGCAAAATTAATATAAAAATAAAATACATTCCTTAGTTTTTCCATTTAGATTATGGAAATCAATAATAAAAGGAAAATAATTCTAATTTATCACCTCTATATAAACCACAATATAAAAAATTTAAAATCGATTAATAAAAAAACTTAAGAATTCTGAAAATTTAATAACCGATTCATAATTTTAAAATATAAAGTTACTAAAAATAAAATTAAAAAGTTGAAAAATTAAATTTATCCTAAAAGACAAAATTAATATAAAAAAAAAGAAAATACAGTCCTTAGTTTTTCCATTTAAATTAAGGAAATTAATCATAAAAGAAAAAGAATTCTAATTTCTCACCTCTATATAAACCACGATTTGGTAGTATATGTCAATTACACACTAAAAAAAATAAAAGTCTAATAATCGTATCCAAACCTATTTACAGTATCTATTCACCAAATTTTTTTTTCAAGGTTTATATTTTCACGGGTGATCTAATATTGTTTTCCATTCTTTCATGTTTAATTTTTTTCACGGGTTATAAAATATTAAATTACAAACTCGCGTATATGCGGGTACTTATCTAGTATATATATAATGGTTCACCTTATTATGGAATCGTCAGAAACCTCTCCATAAAGCATATGTACTTATGCTGTTGAAAAAACGCAGATTCCTTGCATACTTTTCTTCCAACATTTAAAGCACATGTACACTTAACTTCCCCAGATTACAACAAGATCGTGTCGTTACCGTTTCATGGCTGCCTACATATAGCCTTACTAATTCCACACTTAATTAAAAAACAAAAACATTCTTCAACTCAAACTCCAATAGAAACTACTAACTTTCCCAAGTTGAGAACAACAATGCTCGACTCCACCTCATTGCTTGCGTTTATTCTAGGTTTTCTCATCCTTGCATTAACGATGAAGCGTAAGGAGACGAAGAAAACCGTGTTAGTAACTTCATACACAAGAAACCTTCCTCTCCCTCCCGGACCAAAGCCTTGGCCTCTAATCGGAAGCCTACCGGAAATATTACGGAGGAACAAACCGGTGTTCCGTTGGATACATTCACACATGGAAGAACTCAACACCGATATTGCATGTTTCCGTTTCGCCAATACTCACGTGATTCCCGTGACATCCCCGCGGATTGCACGGGAGATTCTGAAGAAGCAAGACTCCATTTTCGCCACTAGACCGCTAACTATGGGCACAGAGTACTCCAGCCGCGGGTACTTAACCATTGCGGTGGAGCCACAAGGCGAACAGTGGAAGAAGATGAGGAGAGTGGTGGCATCTCACGTGACAGATCAGAAGAGCTTCAAACTGATGCTCAAAAAGAGAACTGAAGAGGCCGATAACATCGTTCAGTACATCAATAACCTCTGTGTCAAAAATCGCGGTAATGGTTTTGAGGTTATCGATTTAAGGCTTGTGGTGCGGCAATACAGCGGAAATTTAGCTCGGAAGATGCTGTTTGGTGTTAGGCATTTTGGCAAAGGAAGTGAAGATGGATCTGGACCAGGGTTCGAAGAGATTGAACATGTTGATTCTTTGTTTACGGTAGTAACACATCTTTACGCCTTTGCATTGTCGGATTATGTCCCGTGGCTAAGGTTTTTGGACTTTGAAGGCCATGAGAAGGTTGTGAGTGGCGCAATGAGGAATGTAAGTAACTATAACGATCCTTTTGTCGATGAAAGACTCAAGCAATGGCGTAGTTGGAAGATGAAAGAGCCTCAAGATTTTCTCGACATGTTTATATTGGCAAAAGACACCAACGGGAAGCCTGCTCTGTCGGACGAAGAGATCAAAGCACAAGTGACGGTATGCATATTTATCGACTTAGTTATATATACTACGTAGTGGAGTTTTTCATTTTTATATACAGCTAGAAAGTTAGGCTTTTAGCCATAGTCTCTTTTCACATGATAATACTTGTGACGTGTTTACAAGCGTAAATATCATTTGTCTCCAAATATAGCATTTAGGATTCAACATCGAATTTGATAGCACTGTAACAACACTGTACATCGGTAGATTATAGTGGAGTTTCTACAGGAAGGCTCTAAATAATTTTCATTTAGCATTAGCAAAACTTTTTTATTTGTTTATGCAAAAATCTATCTTTGATGATCTCTAACTTTTTTTGCGGTTGATTACTTTGTTGGATTGTGAAGGAACTAATGTTGGCGACGGTGGATAATCCGTCAAATGCGGTGGAGTGGGCCATGGCGGAGATGATTAACGAGCCGAGCATCATGCAAAAAGCCGTGGAGGAGATCGATCGGGTAGTTGGAAAAGACCGTTTTGTCCTTGATTCTGACTTCCCGAATCTCAACTACGTGAAGGCTTGTGTGAAAGAGGCTTTCCGGTTACACCCCGTGGCACCGTTCAACCTCCCTCACATGTCGACCGCAGACGCAGTGGTGGACGGTTACTTTATCTCCAAGGGAAGCCACGTATTAATTAGTCGTATGGGAATCGGAAGAAACCCTAACGTGTGGGACAAGCCGCTTAAGTTCGACCCTGAGAGACATTTGGGCAATAACAAAAACGTGGAGCTGAACGATCCAGATCTCAATCTAATATCGTTCAGCACGGGACGAAGAGGCTGTATGGGTTCGAACATTGGATCAGCCATGACGTACATGTTGCTGGCTCGGTTGATTCAAGGGTTCACGTGGTCATCAGTGCCTGGTGAGAGCAAAATTGACATGTCGGAAAGCAAGACTGACCTTTTCATGGCAAAACCTTTACACGCGATTGCAACACCTCGTTTGGCTCCAGAAGTCTACCCAACCTAATTGAGAAAGTAAAGATTATTTCAAAAAATATAGTAGTAATTGCATGTATGTAACGATATGTTAAATAATCACTCAGCTTTGCCTGTTTTTTTTGTTGTTGTTGTCAAGTTCTAGAAAAACCTATTAATAATATTGTAGATGTAGTTCCAGAATTTTTCAATTCTAGTCTTATATGCGAAAAGGTCTCTTCTAGAGTACTTTTAATATTTTTAATATTTTTGTTTTTCTTTGTTTTCTAAATTGTGATTCTATCTATATACTCCATATGTTCCATAATATAAGTTTTTTAGCTAAAACACGGGAATTAAAACAAATTACTTTTCTTCAAAAATATCATTCAATATAGAAATTTAAAAAAAAAATTCAAACAAGAAAAAAGTACGGAATATAATTTTGGTCACACATTATCCAATAAATATAAAATTTACGTATAATTGTGAGAACAACTTATATTATAGAAAACAAAAAAAACTTATAAAACAATTTATATTATGAAACAAAGGAAGTATTAACTAAATTTAAATATCATAAATCTAACACTATTAATGATTACATATTGTTGATCGTAGAAATCACAAGAGTAAAAGAGTTGGAATGCGAATCGGTATTTCGTTTTATTGAATCGAACTTAGTCGGAGTTTTACAAAAATATTTCAAGGTCGGTCACGAGGTCGAGATCGGATTTCGAGCTCTCACTTTCTCTCTCTAAAAATGTACTGCCGATCTTTTTTTTCTCTCTTTTCTTTAAATGTAGTCGGGACCTCTTTATCTATAGACGTTTCTCGGTGGCTTTAGACTTTCCCCCGAATCCGGAAAAGTTCCGCAAATCCCGGATTAAAAGTTTTAGTCAATCTTCCCTTTCCGCAAATCAAGACCTACTTTCCGTAAAGTCGGATGTACTTTGCGGAAAGTAAAACGTACTTTCCGCGCATTCCGGAAGTGGGTTCTGACTATGACAGGTTGAGACCGATGAGCTCGGTATGTCGTAGTTCGGCGGTCGCATGTTGATCCTTCCTTTACCGATCTCGGACCGTCGTCGATCGGATTGAAACGGACCGATCTCGGTACCGAGACGAGGATTTGATCCTTACATTTACAATCGATTATGATGAGTTCGGTTTGATTTGAGCTCGGTTGTTATTGCGCGAACTTCCTTGCCGATCTTGAATCATCGTTGATCGGATCGTGTTTTGCCGATCTAGATTCAAGTTCGGCCGATCTGGATTCAAGTTCGGCGTTCCTTCAGATTCTTATCGGTTTATCGGTTATCAGTCTCTCGCGGACCTTTCTTTCAAGTTCGGAGTTCGGCGAATGTTTCGTGGGCTTTCCTTTCGGGTTCGAGCCGTCGTCGACCGGGATTAGTTGGGCCGGTCTCGGTTCAAACCGGGCTAAACCGGGGAGTGCTAAACTCACCACCAACAACAACTAAACCAAATTTCTTTGTAGATAGTTATTTTGCTCACACTTTCGTGTCTAATTGATTAACCTAAGATCTAAGTTCTAGGTGATCAATCCAGAATTTAGCATTAAGAACAACCTATGGTGAAGAACTAATTTGATTATGAATCCTAGCTAACTAATTAACCTAGCATACAAAGAGATCCTTTATGAGAACCCTAAACCTAAAAGGAGATCTACTCAGACATGGAGATTAAGTAAAACAACATGATTGAATAGAACTCAAAAGTAATAATAAAGAGAGTAA
>PKMM01027923.1:270739-333809 GCA_002933915.1 Eutrema heterophyllum | reverse complement strand
TCCGACGAAGAGGAGGTGTTACTTCATCGGGTCGGAAAGGTGATGGGTTCTGTCTGAGTTCGCCGAGCTGGTCTCGAAGCTCCGTCTGGTTTGTGAATAGAGAATCAAACCGCTCATCGTTCTTTTTGGCGAGTTCGGCGAGCTGTGTTGCCAAGGCCATCAGGAGAGCAGTTTGGTCGATCGGAGCGCGGAACGTAGTGGCAGTGCTTGGCGGGACGTGCGGGGGGTCATCGTTGGCCGTCTGGTGTCGGTTTTCCGGATTAAGAATGTTGAGTTCGTCATTCTGGGTAATATTATCGCCGAGTGTGGAACCGCTGCCGTCGAGCATCGGGGTTGTCGTAGCTTCTGTCATCGTTGGTCTTTATCGAGAGAGACTCGGAGGTCGATTGTTCACCTCAAGGTCGGAGGCCCCCCCTCCTTTTAGCGCCAATTGTTGATCGTAGAAATCACAAGAGTAAAAGAGTTGGAATGCGAATCGGTATTTCGTTTTATTGAATCGAACTTAGTCGGAGTTTTACAAAAATATTTCGAGGTCGGTCACGAGGTCGAGATCGGATTTCGAGCTCTCACTTTCTCTCTCTAAAAATGTACTGCCGATCTTTTTTTTCTCTCTTTTCTTTAAATGTAGTCGGGACCTCCTTATTTATAGACGTTTCTCGGTGGCTTTAGACTTTCCCCCGAATCCGGAAAAGTTCCGCAAATCCCGGATTAAAAGTTTTAGTCAATCTTCCCTTTCCGCAAATCAAGACCTACTTTCCGTAAAGTCGGATGTACTTTGCGGAAAGTAAAACGTACTTTGCGGAAAGTAAAACGTACTTTTCGCGCATTCCGGAAGTGGGTTCTGACTATGACAGGTTGAGACCGATGAGCTCGGTATGTCGTAGTTCGGCGGTCGCATGTTGATCCTTCCTTTACCGATCTCGGACCGTCGTCGATCGGATTGAAACAGACCGATCTCGGTACCGAGACGAGGATTTGATCCTTACATTTACAATCGATTATGATGAGTTCGGTTTGATTTGAGCTCGGTTGTTATTGCGCGAACTTCCTTGCCGATCTTGAATCATCGTTGATCGGATCGTGTTTTGCCGATCTAGATTCAAGTTCGGCCGATCTGGATTCAAGTTCGGCGTTCCTTCAGATTCTTATCGGTTTATCGGTTATCAGTCTCTCGCGGACCTTTCTTTCAAGTTCGGAGTTCGGCGAATGTTTCGTGGGCTTTCCTTTCGGGTTCGAGCCGTCGTCGACCGGGATTAGTTGGGCCGGTCTCGGTTCATACCGGGCTAAACCGGGGAGTGCTAAACTCACCACCAACACATATATAGTTGCAATTACCTAAAAAATCGTCGGTAGGCTTGTTTTATCTACTTTCATTCTTATATAAGTGATGTTTAAGGTTTTTGCACACATATTAAAGATTCATTTAATTTTTTTTTTCTATACTAAAAACATCATTTATTGTACATTTAAACACATTTCAACCAATAAGAAAATAATTTGCAAAATACAAAGGATCAAAAACAATATAAAAAAAACTATCTAATTTTGCATTGATTTGTGAGAACATCACTTATTTAAAAACAAAAAAAAATATTTAAAACATCACTTATTACAGAATGGAGGGAATATTATTTAATGAATTTGTATCTAACCACGGTAGGATGTATTTATTTTTGGTGGATTTTTTCCCTTTTTATTTTTAGAACAGATAAAACAGAACTGAGAAAACAAAAATGGGACAATTGAGGAAAAAGGAAAAACAATTATTTTTTTTAATTTTAAAAACATATAAGCTAATTATTTCAAAATTAAGGGAATATACTATAATATACCATTTTCGGTTAACAATATTTTGCTAATTTTGTTTTCTTTATAAAAATATTTAATGTGGACATTGAACTGACGTGGCAAACATGTGTGAAACACGGAGTACACTTAGTTCAGAAGACGAGTGTCGCGTGTTACTCCGAGATCTCCACGCACCCAAACCACATTCCCACGTACCTATCGATTTCTACGTTTCGTGGCAACCGTCCGATCCGGTCTCTCTGAGACGTGATCTTATGATCATACGGCTTAGATCAAACGACATTCGCGTGCAGCGCGTCTGTCTGGATTAAAAAACGCCGTTATTTCGTTAAAGGTCTTTCATCATTGACGTCGTTCCACTGTCCCACCGAGAAATAATCCACTACGGTGTTTCTATCGTGCAACCATGATTTCCATCTTAACTATTCTCCCATGCAATGATTAACAACCAGTAAAACATATACTTAGTTAAGGTGCACCGGGACTTAGCATGGATAGGGTTACAGCCGATTATAGCTCGTCAAACAGTCTCAGCTGAGAATGACGTCACCATGTTAAGGAACCTAGGCGTTATTTAAAGTCACCTTCTACGTTAAAATTCATCCGACCGCTGGATATTTCTTTGCCTCAATCCTCGTCGTTAAATTAGTCTGCTTTTTAAAATTTTGTTAATATAAACATAATAATTCGAAATCCGGCGAGGTTTTCATCATCGGTTTTGTGTGATTAAGATAAGTTCATTGGACGTGAAATCTCACCACCGAAGAAAGATGGCCTACGCAAAAATAGGTTACGGTGGTAGTTATCTGGTGCACCGCGGCGTATTGGAGCTTCCATGTGGATCAGATCACAACGCGAGATCGCTTTCATCGTCGTTCCCGATCCACCGCGACGGTGATCGCCGATCCAACATCAGCAGGATCACGGCGTCGATGGCGGAGGCGGTATCGGAGATAGAGAAACAGAGAGGAAGAAAAAGCGGAGGAGGAAAAGATCGAAGAGCCGTGGGGGTGTCGCGTGAGAAGCTGGACAGGTGGATGAAAGAATCGGTGATGGAGATCGTGAAGAATTTAAGCGAAGCGCCGTTGTTAGTCCATTTGTACGCCGGAGAAGAGGAGGAAGGAACTGTAGTGGTGATGAAAGCGGAGGAATGGGCGGCGGTGAAGGGGAGATGGGAGAGAGGAGAGGCGGAGATGCCGGAGGGAATGATATTCGTGGAACAGTTAGGAGCGGCGGCGGAGGAGAGCTGCGATTGTGGATTTAACGGTGGCGTCGGCACACGTGCGTGGGGGTTGGTGGTGCAGGGGAAAGGAGTGGAGTGTGGGCCGGTTTGTTATCTGCTGAAGACTACACGGGTCGGGTCAGGGTCAGGTTCCGGGCCGGGTCTGGGCATGCTGTGTACCCATTTCTGCTTAGCTAAGGTGTCGAGTTTTAGGGAGACGAGTGAATCTCAGCTTAGAAATTGTTGGCTTGTGGGAAATCGACAATGATGCCTATGTTTCATCATGTAAATAAACATCAACCGGCTAGTTTGGGAGAATATCAAATATGCTTTTAAAAATTTAATGGTTCGACGTGCTATTTCTCCCTCGAAACTATCATTTGAATCTCTAGCTAATTTCTTAAGGGTCTGTGAGTTCATTCCTATTTCCCCACAAAACAAAGTTATATCCCTATTTCCCGACATATTCAAAAAATCTCAACTATTGTATGCAAACCACGGTTAACCAATTTCACATTTCTCCAAACCGATATCATCCAATAAACAAGAACCCAACCCATAAAACCCGACCCTAACCTCTAGTACATTACCCAACACAAAAATTGGTGTGCCAACACAATGTTGGTGTGGAGTCAAAACATGACAAAAATTTCAAAAATCGGCACAAATCCATACCGAAGATACTATCGGTGTGCTATTGCGGCAGCAAAGAGGGTAATTTCGATTGTCATTTGTTGTTTGTTAGTTGAGAGAAGTGAAATGTGATTGTTGTCTCATTGTTCTTTGTTCTTTGTCGATTTCTTATGTGATTGGCGTCTCATTGATCTTGTTGGTCAATGATAATCATGTATCTAAGTGGCTTGACGAGGCTTTGTACAATGATATAGAGAAAGTGGATTACAAAACAGAGGCTCGTTCGAATGCTCTTTCTCATGATGAACACCATTTTTACTATTTGTCATTGTATAACCCCAATGTTTGCTTTTGACTACCACCTTATTCATTCTATGGGGATTAAGAAAATTTTGAGCATTTGGATTGCATAAACATGATTGGATTGTGACAGAGTTTAGTAAAGAACAATTTCAAAGCTATGCGTCCGCTCAAACACGAATTGATTGCGGTTTGTTGTGAGATTGTTCTTTGTGAAGATGAGAATGCAACTACTATTAGAATTGATGCAATTAACCATAATTTAAAGGTTTTTTCAAAAAAACATTCTTTATTTTATTAAAAAGTTTATTTTCTCTATGTTAACAAATATGTGTGATTTTAGCCCGATAATTCATAAATCATGTGATTTTTGACGAATTTCTGAAACGGAATCAACAAGTAAAAGTTTTAGTAGATCAAAAGTCTATAGTGTCGAATAGTGAAACAATTTTAAAAACAACATATCGATGTATTGTATCATGATCCAAATATATTTCCGCCGTGAGAAGCGTGGATCTTGGCCTAGGCCTAATTTCCTCAAACATTTTATATGGAGAAGTTTTACATTGGTATGTGATTGTAGATAAGTTTTTGGTTTTTTCATAGAGAATTTATGTGCAAATTTTGAGCATAAACAAATTTCCATAAACATGGACATGCTCATGTGGTTATGATAACTCTATTAAAGATTCGAAAATGAATCACTTTGGTTCTTCTGAACCAAACCTCATGTAAAGCTTGCAACGCATCCTCTACATATGATAAATAAGCAAATAAGCAAAAAAGCAAATAAACAAAATAAGCATTAGGTTTTAAATTCTACTTTACATGTACTCGGAATATTCCAACAAAAGAGTTTAAAGAACGAATCTACGTTTCTGTCTGAGATTTTTTATGGGAATTCTGGATCTTTGTCTTCGTATGGGAATTTGTCTGGGTAATTTACTTTCAGATATGCTTCAACCTGTGGTTTGGAGTTTAACCACATGCTGCTTCCAGAGGAAGCATAAACATGTCTCGAAAACATCTAGACTAATTCACCCTATTGTGAACCTTCCAGCTCCAGACATCGCATTTCTTTGGCCAATCACGAACACTAAAAGGCAGATCATTCACAATTTTAGCGTTTTTCTCTTTAGGTTGGGTAACCAGAAAAAGTTTGTGGATATCCCAATACACAGCTTATGTATTGTTCCCACTTTTTTCCTTCTGCGGGTGATACATATCTATTTCCTCTGATTTCGCATTCTTGTTACTTACGTTTTTATCAACTCCATCTGTAGCCTTTCCGAGCAAATTATCAGACAAACTCGGTTGAAGAGATGCTGAAACCCAAAAAGAAAAGAAACTTAAAAGAGGATATCTACCATTGAATTAAGAGTTCTATATAAAACTGGAAAAAAAAAAGAAAAACAAACAAACAAATGGAGTTGAATATATCATTTGAACCCGCGTCGGTATCACAAGAATTGACAGAACTAGCCAGCAATCTTATTGACTCAATTTTGTTAACTTACCAATGCATGCAACTGTTTTATCCCTGACTTTGGCTTGATTACAGCCCAATTGCAGTAACAATGTGTTCAGTAGCTTCTCGTGATCATCTGCCATTAGACTTCCATATTTTTGAACAACATCATCCATGATCTCAAGACATTCACACTTAATCCATGTGCTCATTCCCTTCAGCAACAAGCCAGAAGAAAATTAGTTATTCGCCAAACAAGAAGATGGTACCTTACATCTCATAGGAAAGACAAATGATTATGCGCATGTACTGTTCTCTGGTTTACTAAGAGTTATGCAGCAAGAGCTATTAAGCTGTAACAGCACCAACAAAACTTTAAATGTAAAATCAATTCAATTATAGGTATCAATCAATCAATATAATCCGTAGCCTGATTTTTTGAAATTGTCTCAGGCACTAAGCACTGAGGCATATACAATAAAAGGAATAGGCCTCCCAGCAACTAACCTGGTCACTTATCCCTCGTATCATTTGTGGAGTTAGAGTTTCAAGAATTAATGGAGCAAACGAAGGAGCAACTTGAGCAACAACAGTCTTCAAAGCTATGCTTGCAGTAGTATCACGGTGTTGGTCTTTCCCATGCAGCAGTTTATCACATAATTTCTTGGTCATTTCCACAATACGATCTTCTCCGACCTTCTTCACCAATGGAGCAAGACTGGAACAAAATAATACATCAAGGGTCGAATATAGTCAGCTAATTTTAAAAACCTCAAGACCTAGAAAACCAAGGCTGCTGAGAGAAGTAGGCAAACCATTTAACAGCCAATCCCGAAACATCACCAGCCACATCATCGATCTGTTGCAATATGATGCTCGACAATCTCATCTCCAAGTCCGGGTCGAGTTTAAAGGAATCCTTATGCAACTCATTGAGCAAATCAGAGGTTGCCATATATCTATCATCTTTCTCTTTACTCGTCATCTGAACATAATAAAAACAAAAAAAACCACAGAAACAAGAAAGGTGAATGTAATAAAAAAAAAATTGAGCTTAATTCGAAATAGATGATGAAAGACCTTTTCAATTATTCCAGACAGTTGTAAGTTCGCCATCTTTGCTTGACCGTATCAATTCACCGCTTCCAACTGCAATTAAACGAGGATCTCAAATTTTCTCTACACAGTTGATACAGAAATAGAATCAAGCATTCAATTGGACTAAAAACGCTTATTCAAAACGAAATCATATCGGCGGAGCAAAGTGTCACTCTAACAAGCTCTCCAAAGAGTTAATAGTAAGAAGAACAAAGGAGAAGTACCGAAACATGGACTAATTCTCTCTCGGCGACAAAACCTAATTAACTTCCTAAGTTCTAATAGAAGTAATCGAACAAAACAAGTCTACATATGCGTTTCTAAGTAAATCGATGGGTCTGTTGGATAATTCCTAATTAATATTGTGTTTATCCACTAATGGGTAGATTAGTTAGGATAAAGTTTAGTAGTTCTAATAGGATTAGGAAACAAGGGCTAGTTTGTAACCTATAAATACAATGGTCCATTGAGGTGTGTTCAATGTGATCTAAGAGAGTTTTGATTTAGTTTTTTGGTGAGATTTTCTAAATCAATAAGGTGTGTTCTTAAAAATTCTCAAATTGTTGTTTAAAAGATCATATTTAGTATCAGAGCCTTGTGATCGAAAGAAAAGACGTGTGAGTTTTTTTTTTCGATTGAAACTTGGGATACAAGCTATCGGAGAGGAGTAGCTATCAAAAGACAACTCGACTCGACCGGCCAACTCGACGGACAACTCGACTCGACGAACGACTCGACGTGCAACTCGACTCGCGGACTCGACGTTGGATAAACTATGGAGAAAAGTGCTATTATTCCGGTGCGGGAAAAAGAGCCAAATATCTCTTCGATTCAATGTCCTATGCTCACTTCCGTGAACTACACGGCATGGGCCATGAGGATGAAAGTGATGCTTAGAGTTAACAAAGCTTGGGAAGCGATTGATCCCGGTGAGGCGGATCCGATCAAGAATGATGTTGCAACTGCTTTTCTATTTCAATCCATACCAGAAAATCTGGTTCCACAAATTGGACATATAGAAACGGCTAAAGACATGTGGGAGGCTATTAAAAGTCGATATTTGGGTGCTGATCGAGTAAGGGAGGCGAGGCTTCAAACCCTTACCTCAGAATTCGAACGTCTAAGCATGAAAGAATCAGAAAATATCGATGAGTTTGCTGGGAGAATGTCTAGTCTAGCCGCACAAGCAACATCACTCGGCCAAGTTTTTGAAGAAAACAAGATGGTGAAAAAATTCCTTAATGGATTACCAAGGAATAAATACATCCAACTTGTTGCTTCTTTAGAACAATCTTTGGATCTCAACAAAACGGGATTCGAAGACATAGTGGGAAGATTGAAAGCTTATGAGGAACGTATAGGAGAGGATGGCGAGAGAGAAAATCAAAATAAACTCTTACTCTCCTCCTCCTACACGCCGGGAACTGGAAGCGGTTCTAGTTGGTCACGGGGACGAGGCTGTGGGAATCGTGGAAGAGGCAGAGGAAGAGGGAGCTACAATGACACCAATAAACCCGAGCAAACTCAAAACAACGGAAAACCGAAGAAGGATCATTCAAGGGTCAAGTGTTGGCGTTGTGATAAGTTGGGACACTTTGCAAATAAATGTCCGGAGAAGAATAATGAAACTAACTTGGCACAAACAGAGGAGGCTGATGCGGCTTTATACATGCATGAAACAATTTACTTGCATGAGAAGAAAATTGTACCAAGTAAGTTCGAAGAAGAAAAGGACGAGCAAAGTATATGGTACTTAGACAACGGGGCCAGCAACCATATGACGGGAAAAAGATCTTATTTTTCGGAGCTGAATGAGAGCATAAGAGGGAAAGTGAAGTTTGGAGACGAATCATGTGTTGACATCAAAGGAAAATGTTCTATAATATTTCAAGCGAAATCTGGTGAACAAAGGATGATTCATGACATCTATTGGATACCGGATCTCAAGAGCAATATTATAAGTCTCAGACAAGCAACGGAAGCTGGATGTGACGTGAGATTGAAAGAAAATTATCTCACAGTCCGTGATGGAGATGGAAAACTTTTGATGAAAGTAATTCGATCACCAAATCGTATGTACAAAATTCACTTGGTTGTAGGTGCTCTCGTAAGTCTGCTCACGAAGTTGGATGATAATACATGGCGTTGGCATGCTAGACTTGGACATGTTAATTTCGAAACTATGAAAACAATGTCTAAGAAGAAGTTGGCTCATGGTTTACCTATTTTCGGAGAGGAAAAAAGGATATGTGAGAGCAGTCTCGTTGGGAAGCAAACTCGCCAACCGTTCCCTCATTCAACAAAATTTAGATCAAGTCAGAAGTTAGGGTTGATTCATGGAGATTTATGCGGTCCAATCACACCACCAACTACAGCAAGAAATCGATACATATTTGTATTGATTGATGACTTCTCAAGATACATGTGGTCCATCTTGATGAAAGAAAAAAGTGAGGCTTTTGAAAAATTCAAAAGATTCAAAAGTATGGTAGAAAGTGAGTGTGGAACAAAGATAAAAATGTTTTGAACCGATAGGGGAGGTGAGTTTATCTCTATCGAATTCCAAACATTTTGTGAAAACAATGGAATCGCAAGACAACTTACAGCTCCGTACACGCCTCAACAAAACGGTGTGGTTGAGAGGCGAAACCGGACTTTGTTGGGAATGACGAGAAGCATACTTAAATCCATGAATATGCCGAATTTCATGTGGGGTGAAGCCATTCGACACTCTACATACTTGATCAACCGAGTAACCACTAAGGCGTTAAATGACCGAACTCCGTATGAATTGTTCAAAGATCACAAGCCAAATCTGGAACATGTGAGGATATTTGGTTGCTTAGCTTATGCAAAAGTGGAGAACGTAAGCTTAAAGAAGCTGGATAGCAGAACCCGGACCTTAGTACACCTTGGAACCGAACCTAGCTCCAAAGCTTACCGCCTATACGATCCAACAAACAGAAAAAATCATGTGAGCCGTGATGTGGTGTTCGATGAATTAAATGGCTGGAACTGGAGTAGCTCCCAAGTAGAGGACGTCAGCAGGCCGGGTATGTTTAAAGTTGTGTGGGGAAATTCTATAGAAGATGGAACAGGGCAGTGTACCATCGAAGAAAGAGGAGACACGACTGATGTTGGAGAGAACATCAACTCGTCGGTTAACTCACAACAGCAAACAAACACGGAAGCAGCATCTGATTCAAGTAGGCATGGAGAGATGTCACGAGAAACTGGTCTTGAAATCGAGTTAGTCTTGAGACGTTCAACTCGTGAAAGACACATGCCCAAGAGACTTGAAGATTATTTGCTGCTAGCCGACGTGATTGGCGAGGAACTGTTGTTAAGCATTGATGGAGAACCAAGTACTTACATAGAAGCTAAAGACATCAAAGAGTGGATGGAGGCAATGTGTGCCGAGGTGGAGTCAATACATAAAAACGGAACATGGGAATTAGTCGATAAACTGAGCAATGCAAAACCAATAGGTTTAAAGTGGATATTCAAGATCAAGAAAAATTCTGATGGGAGTATCAACAAACATAAAGCTCGACTTGTGGCTAAGGGATATGTTCAGAAACATGGAGTGGACTTTGATGAAGTATTCGCGCCGGTAGCTTGAATCGAAACAATAAGATTCTTGTTTGCTTTGGCCGCCACTTGTGGATGGGAAATTCATCACCTTGACGTCAAGACCGCGTTCTTACACGGTGAGTTGAAAGAACTTGTCTACGTATCTCAGCCAGATGGATTTGAGAAGAAAGGTCATGAACATAAGGTCTACAAACTTCACAAAGCCTTGTATGGACTTAGGCAAGCACCGAGAGCTTGGAACACTAAACTCGATCAGATTCTAAAAGGTATGAAGTTCGAGAAGTGCTCTAAAGAACAATCAGTCTACCGGAAAACGGAACACGACCAAGAATTAATTGTGGCCATGTACGTCGATGACTTGCTTGTCACGGGAAGCTCATTGGAAGTCATACACAAATTCAAGCATGGGATGGCTAGAAAATTCGAGATGTCCGACCTAGGGAAGCTCACTTATTACCTCGGGATTGAAGTTTCACAAAGTATTGATGGGATAACTCTCACACAAAAGAGTTATGCGAAGAAAATACTTCACGAAGCTGCGATGGAGACTTGTAATAAAGCGCTTATCCCCATGGATTCAAGCTTAAAACTGAACAAAGCCGAAGAAGAGGAGGAGATCGACGCTACAAATTATCGAAAGCTGGTAGGTTGCTTAAGATACTTGTTGCAAACGCGTCCTGATTTGTCATATGCTGTTGGAGTTCTTAGTAGGTACATGCAAAGTCCGAGAACATCTCACGGGGCAGCGATGAAGCATGTTCTCAGATACCTACAGGGAACACAAGGATATGGTCTCGATTTTAAGAGAAAGGGAGACAAGAAACTTGTCGGGTATAGTGACAGCAGTCATGACATTGGTCTTGATGATGGTAAGAGTACTGCTGGTCACGTTTTCTACTTTGGATCGTCACCAATATCGTGGTGTTCTCATAAACAGCCGACGGTTGCCTTATCCTCGTGTGAAGCTGAGTTCATAGTAGCAACCGAAGCTGCAAAGCAAGCCATATGGTTACAAGATCTTCTACAAGAAGTAACGGGTGGAAACAAGATAGTGTTAAGCTATTTGTGGACAATCAATCGGCAATAGCTTTGACGAAGAATCCGGTTTTTCATGGGAGAATCAAGCATATTCACAAGAAGTATCACTTCATTCGGGATTGCGTCGAAAATGAACAGATCAATGTGGAGTTTGTTTCGGGAGAAGAACAAAAAGCGGATATCTTGACTAAACCCCTAGCTCGGATATAGTTCGAAAAAATGAGGAGTCTAATTGGTGTTGAAGACCTTAATTCGGGATTAGGAATTGAGGGGGTGAATGTTAGATAATTCCTAATTAATATTGTGTTTATCCACTAATGGGTAGATTAGTTAGGATAAAGTTTAGTAGTTCTAATGGGATTAGGAAACAAGGAGTAGTTTGTAACCTATAAATACAATGGTCCATTGAGGTGTGTTCAATGTGATCTAAGAGAGTTTTGATTTAGTTTTTTGGTGAGATTTTCTAAATCAATAAGAAGGTGTGTTCTTAAAAATTCTCAAATTCTTGTTTAAAAGATCATAGGGTCGATCATATGCGCGAGACAATCCAAGTTCTCAAAACGAAAAAGAAACACAAAAACGCATAATCGGCGAAACCGCTCTGATGCGTTTCTTACTAAATGGACGGTTCGATCATCTGCGCGAAACAATCCACAATCTAAGTTCTCAAAACGAAAAGAAACCGAACAATCGGTGAAACCGCTCCGATTCAACAAGCAGGAACGAAGATCAAACAGAAGAAGATAAACAAAATAAACTAAGCGGCGGATTTGGAAAGTAACAGAAGGAGAAAAGATCTCTTACATATGCAATTTCAAGCTTCGCGCAGCCAAAGAAGAGATTTCGTAACAGCGGAAGATGCGGAAGAGCGGGAAGAGACGAATAAATGGCTGAAATGGCACATTCTGTGAAAAAGTGTTACGAGAGAGCGCATCTCTCAGATGCCACTTTTGCAAAGAAAATAATCTGCATGCCACGATCTACATGCCACACTGCATGTATAGAATGTCGATTATGCCTTTATTGTTTTTTTTTAAAACAAAAAAAAAACAATAACAATTAAAAAGGGAAAAAAAAATAGCTTATCTTCGGTCTTCGCTTCTCCTCGCCATTGTTGCTCAAACCGAGCTCCTCCAGCTCTCTTCCCCATTGTTCCAACCACGTCCGCCGTCCTCTCCAGCGAGTTCTCCCTTCTTATTGTCGTCGGTTTCTTCTCTTTTCTCCATCGGGTTTGGTGAGTTCATTGATAGGGGATTTGAGGATTTGTTAGATTTAGGGGTTTGAAATTAAATTTGGTTGTTTTGGTAGCACATTTGAGTTGTAATCATGTTTAATGGGAAGAATAACTATTTCCATAGGTTATTTATCGAATTTAGCTGTTGAATGGTTTTGAATTTGTGGTAAATTTAGAGGAAACCCCGATTTAAAATCGATCCCAAATCTGGAAATCTGCACACATAGGACAATTAGAACAAAATGTATAACTGAGAGATAGTAGGACAACCGGTTCAAATGGTATAACTGAGAGAGTAGGACAACTGGTTCAAATGGTATAATTGAGAGATATTAGGACAACTGGTACAAATGGTATAACTTTGACAAATTGTGTAATTCGTAATTTGTGTTTTTTTATCCTATTTCCAGGAGGCGATGAGGAAGAGGCACACAAACATCCATTTTGACTATGGATGGTACTATACAGAAGAGCATGAATGGGTTTCAATAAATTCCGTATACGCTATATCGGTTAAGACCACATCTATGGAAGAGATAGCTTATTCGATGTTAGTAGAGAATATATACATGAAGATTGCGTCAGATGAAACCCCGAGGAAGCTAAAATTGAGTTATAGTGTATCTAATGCTGCGAGAGAGTCATATATTGTAGATGACGAGGACGTTTTTGTTTATCTGACGACATCAGATGAAAAGGGACTTCGACATGTTTTGCATGTGGAGTTATCGAATGATGATTTGGAAAAAATTCAGAGGGTCGATCAAATTTCAAGAGCGGGCGAGGAAGTTCATTTGGTAAGAATTATGGGGAGCCAACTTCAAATGGCAGAGCTGATGATGCAGATAATGCTGGAATCCTTACTATTGTCAGAGTTGGCGAAATAGCAGAACAACAGAACGAGCATATCAATGAAGAGCCGATGAATGATGGTAATGAAGGTTGTGAGAATGTTTCAAGTAACGATTTTGAGGCTGTGGATAGCCTAGTGGATAACCATGTGGATGACGGTTTGGATGGTAGGCATGAATATGTTGAGCTGCCACCTCCTGTACAAGATAGCCAGTATGTTGAAGTATGAGAAGATGGTACGGGTCTTGAAAAGAGTCAAGAATTTTGTTCAAATGAGGCAATGCAAGATCTGGTTCAAAGAGCTGCACATTTGAACTGTTTTGGGATTCATACTGTTAAGTCGGATACAGAGCGACTTATGCTACGATGCAGTCAAGCTGCACAAGGTTGCAAATGGTATTTACGAGCTGCGAGAATTCAGAAATCAGAATTTTTCAGTGTCAGAGTACACAGAAAGATGCATACTTGCTCTCGGGCTGTTGCGAGCACAAGCAGTTGTAAACAGAAAGGCACACCACGATTAGTAGCATCTCTTTTGCATGAAGACTATCCATGTCAATTCGACACCCCGACTTCTAAAAATATCATGAGTATTGTTCAAGGAAGACTTAGTTTGCATTTGTCTTACTCTACGACCTGGAGAGGAAAAAAACAACATGTAAGTGATGTGCGGGGGAGTCCTGAAAAAAGCTACAAGACGTTGTATTCTTATCTGTACATGTTAGAGAAGGTCAATCCTGGGTCAGTAACAGCTGTGGAATCGGATGCAGAGAAAATGTTCAAGTACCTATTAATCGCTTTGGGCGCTAACATTGAAGGGTTTAGGGCTATGAGGAAAGTGATAGTTTTGGATGCAACTTTTCTTAAGACTGTATATGGTGGTATGTTGGTTTTCGCAACAGCTCAGGATCCTAATCATCACCATTACCCCATTGCGTTTGGTGTAATTGATAGTGAGAAAGATGCTAGCTGGTTTTTCAAAATGCTGAAAACCGTTATACCAGATGTTCCTGGATTGGTATATATAAGCGACGGACATGCAAGCATCATCAAGGCAGTCTTTGAGGTGTACCCGAGCGCACATCATGGACATTGTATTTGGCATTTGTCTCAAAACGTGAGAGGAAAGGTGAAGAAACAACACAAATATCAAGCCGCGATGAAATTCAGGGAATGTGCTCATATTTATACGGAGAGTGATTTCGACCGAGAGTATGCTGATTTTAGGAGAAGGTTTCCTAAATTCGCTGAATATCTTGATAAGAGCATAGAGTTGGATAAATGGGCAAGGTGCAAATTCCCAGGAGACAAGTACAACATAGACACCAGCAATTCCGCAGAGTCAATGAACAGTGTGTTTAGGGAAGCAAGGAAGTACTCTCTATTACCTATGAATGAAGCGATTCTTGAAAATTTTTCTGAATGGTTTAACAAACATAGGAAAGAAGCTGTTGCTGCATCGGTCCACAAGAGAGTGGTACCTTATATGGAGAACGAGCTGCACACACGATGTGCAACTGCATCGCATTTATTGGTGACTAAGCTAAACAGCTTCCAGCTTGAATACAACGTTATGGGACGCAATGGGAAGATTTATTTGGTGGATGTTTTGATATAGACAAGTATCTGTGTGTCCACGCAATAGCCGCAATGAAAAACCTCATGACGAAGTGATAACACCATATTTTGCATGTTTTAGTGTGTTTATTTCTATTAGTTTTATTCCCATTTTGTATAGTTTTTGGACTGTTTTCATGCATTTGAGTCTTATTTTGTATTGTCTAGCATTTTAGATGTCATAGGTTGTTTTGTGTCTTTTTGTGGCTTGCTGGAGTTTTTATTTTAGGTACTTGTGAGTGATTTGGATCAAAGGAGATGCTTGGAGCTTGAAGGAGAATATAAAAAAGAAGCAAATGGAGCATAAACAAGAGTTGATCGGTATGCGGGATCTAAAAGATAAAATTGGATGAAGCCCTTTCATTTGGAATTAGCTTGGGAGCTTTTCATGAAAGTTATACAAAATTGAGTTAGCTTTCCAACGGAAGTGGTTCCATGTCATTCGCATCAGTAGTCCAAGAAATCCGAGCGATTTACTGATGACATATCTTTCCCCGAAAATGCAGCGGTAATCTGGAGCGGCTGAAAGATCGTGTCATATGAAGGTCTTCCAGCGCCCAGTTTAATATGAGGTCTTGATAAAAGTTGTAGACAATTGAGTTAGATTCACGTGGGCGCCGGATTCATATCATTCGGAGATCTAGTTCAAGAGTTATGACCGATTTGGTGAAGACGTATCAAACCTTCACCAACCCCCACAACCTTCACCAAACCTTTGGTAGTCAAATATGGAAGCTGTCAACAAAAGAAGCTGTCAACAAAAGAAGCTGGATTTTTCAACAATGAAAGCTGGATGTGTCAACAATGGAAGCTTAACAACCCCTCACATCTTCTATAAATACCAATGTAATGGGAAGAACTAAAATCATCAACTCACAATACTAACACATCTTCTACTCAAAGCTTAAACACTCTCTCTTTTCTTTATTTTTCGTTTTTCTCTTTATGCTTATCAAGGATTGCTCATCCTCTTCCATATAGTGAAGATTCCTTCTAAAACTCTTCCTCTTTTCTTATTTATTAAATTATGTCTTTCATTTCTATCATCTATTATTGTTATTTAATTATGTGTGAGTAATTCTATCATGAGTTAAGGGTTTGGTAGTTTATCATGTTTTGATTTAAAATATTGGAGATGTTTAAATCTAGAATTTCATTTATCCTCATGTTTTGAAAATAGTCTTAAAGCTAGAATTGAGTTGGAAAACCATTTCTTGATTTTAGATAAATCGCTACCCGGAAGGGGATTGCGTTTTGTCTTGTAATTTTCAT
Organism: Eutrema heterophyllum; assembly: GCA_002933915.1. Classification (NCBI taxonomy): domain Eukaryota; kingdom Viridiplantae; phylum Streptophyta; class Magnoliopsida; order Brassicales; family Brassicaceae; genus Eutrema; species Eutrema heterophyllum. Next base: position 317,672 of record PKMM01027923.1, on the reverse strand, counting down.
CTCATGCTTTTCATTCTTAACCTATGGAAATAGAAGTCTAAGGTGAATTGTGATTAAAATGATATTGAGTTCATAGTTTATAAATATTTTATTTGCAATTGGGAAATTAGCTTAAATAAATGATTTATAAAAGGATTATTGTCATGGAAATGAGCTAGTCTAAATTAAGTGATCATGATCTAGGAAATAAATTTATTTAATCGTTTTAAACATCATTTCTCAATTATCAAACATTTACGAATTACCAAACCCGAAAACCCATGTCTTAAATTCTGTTGTAATTTCTTGATTTAAATTCCGATTTTATTTGTGCTTTCTAGAATTCTTATAATTGTGATTCAAATTCTGTCCCGTAAATTGTTATAATCATTTTCATCTTAATTTCTCTTTTAAAATTAATAGTTTTAATTATTTAGTTTCTAAAACCAAAAAACCAAAAAAATAAATCGCTTAGCTTAAATAGTTTCTTGAATTCTTAGTGTGTTATTCATTCTCCCTGTGGATTCGATCCTAAAGTGTTACATCGACATACCGTTATGATTGCGGTAGTGTACACACATTAGATTAATTGGTGTGGTAAAACACGTAAATCAATTTGGCGCCGTTGCCGGGGAGTTGCAATAGCCGTTAAGATTTGGAATCTTTCTAAGTCTAAGATTTTGTTACTAATTTTGTTTTTTTTGTGCGCTCTTATCTTGTAGGTGCATGATCACAAGAAGTCAATGACAAGAAAATCTGCAACCATTTGTACTTGACATCCGGAGACTAGAACGAGAAAACGTAAGAATCGCAAGAGAACGAGCAGAAAACGAGAGGCGTTTTCCGATGGACGCCGCAAGAGACAACCCGCTCTTGCAAGAGCCACAAGCACCACACGTTGAAGCCCAAGGCGTGGGTTTAGGAAACATAAACCCAAGAGTGCCAATCCATCCGCCAAGACAACCACAAAGGATTGGTGCCTTTGACGAACCCACCACTCAAGGACTTCGAACCGGAATACGACCTCCACCATGTGCGAACAACAACTTCGAGATCAAATCAAGCCTTATCAACATGGTGCAAAACTCTAAGTTCCATGGGTTGCCGATGGAAAACCCGATTGATCACATCGATCAATTTGACCGCCTATGTGGGACGGTAAAAATGAATGGAGTTCCGGAGGACGTGGTGAAGCTAACTCTCTTCCCATTCTCTTTGGGAGACAAAGCTGCCCAATGGGAGAAAAACGTAGTCACCGCCACCATACCAACTTGGGAAGAATGTAAAAAACAATTCTTGGCAAAATTCTTCTCAAGGCAAAAGACCGCCAAACTAAGGAACGACATCACCACTTTCAAACAAGGAGTCAACGAGTCATTTTACGAAGCGTGGGAGAGACTAAAAGGCTATACAAGGGCATGTCCACACCATGGAGTTTCGAAGGAAGCGCTTCTAGGAATCCTACACCGAGGGGTCCTAGAAAAATATCAACTAGTATGTTGTGAGAATGTTTCAAGTAACGATTTTGAGGCTGTGGATAGCCTAGTGGATAACCATGTGGATGACGGTTTGGATGGTAGGCATGAATATGTTGAGCTGCCACCTCCTGTACAAGATAGCCAGTATGTTGAAGTATGAGAAGATGGTACGGGTCTTGAAAAGAGTCAAGAATTTTGTTCAAATGAGGCAATGCAAGATATGGTTCAAAGAGCTGCACATTTGAACTGTTTTGGGATTCATACTGTTAAGTCGGATACAGAGCGACTTATGCTACGATGCAGTCAAGCTGCACAAGGTTGCAAATGGTATTTACGAGCTGCGAGAATTCAGAAATCAGAATTTTTCAGTGTCAGAGTACACAGAAAGATGCATACTTGCTCTCGGGCTGTTGCGAGCACAAGCAGTTGTAAACATAAAGGCACACCACGATTAGTAGCATCTCTTTTGCATGAAGACTATCCATGTCAATTCGACACCCCGACTTCTAAAAATATCATGAGTATTGTTCAAGGAAGACTTAGTTTGCATTTGTCTTACTCTACGACCTGGAGAGGAAAAAAACAACATGTAAGTGATGTGCGGGGGAGTCCTGAAAAAAGCTACAAGACGTTGTATTCTTATCTGTACATGTTAGAGAAGGTCAATCCTGGGTCAGTAACAGCTGTGGAATCGGATGCAGAGAAAATGTTCAAGTACCTATTAATCGCTTTGGGCGCTAACATTGAAGGGTTTAGGGCTATGAGGAAAGTGATAGTTTTGGATGCAACTTTTCTTAAGACTGTATATGGTGGTATGTTGGTTTTCGCAACAGCTCAGGATCCTAATCATCACCATTACCCCATTGCGTTTGGTGTAATTGATAGTGAGAAAGATGCTAGCTGGTTTTTCAAAATGCTGAAAACCGTTATACCAGATGTTCCTGGATTGGTATATATAAGCGACGGACATGCAAGCATCATCAAGGCAGTCTTTGAGGTGTACCCGAGCGCACATCATGGACATTGTATTTGGCATTTGTCTCAAAACGTGAGAGGAAAGGTGAAGAAACAACACAAATATCAAGCCGCGATGAAATTCAGGGAATGTGCTCATATTTATACGGAGAGTGATTTCGACCGAGAGTATGCTGATTTTAGGAGAAGGTTTCCTAAATTCGCTGAATATCTTGATAAGAGCATAGAGTTGGATAAATGGGCAAGGTGCAAATTCCCAGGAGACAAGTACAACATAGACACCAGCAATTCCGCAGAGTCAATGAACAGTGTGTTTAGGGAAGCAAGGAAGTACTCTCTATTACCTATGAATGAAGCGATTCTTGAAAAAATTTCTGAATGGTTTAACAAACATAGGAAAGAAGCTGTTGCTGCATCGGTCCACAAGAGAGTGGTACCTTATATGGAGAACGAGCTGCACACACGATGTGCAACTGCATCGCATTTATTGGTGACTAAGCTAAACAGCTTCAAGCTTGAATACAACGTTATGGGACGCAATGGGAAGATTTATTTGGTGGATGTTTTGATATAGACAAGTATCTGTGTGTCCACGCAATAGCCGCAATGAAAAACCTCATGACGAAGGACGGGAGAACCGCGAATATCCAAATATATGATCTCTGTTCCCAATATTACTTGATTGATACATGGGTGTTGGCATATTACAGAACGATTTATGTCGTCCCGCATGAGTCTAAGTGGATGGTTCCTGCTGAAATTGAAGAATTGTTCGCCTTATCGCTGCAATACACCAAGAGATAAGGAAGAAATCAGGAAACGCAGTTTCCATCTATCGGAGAAGGTAGCCGAAAGAGGAGAAACAAGTTTGTCCCTGACATTAACTTGGAGAGGTGGTTGCAGCCCGAAAGTCATGATGAGTAAACATATTTTCGTTGTTGTATTTCTTCTTTGTAATTCTCGGATTTGTACAACCAGGTTTAACTAAGTACTAGTAAGAACATGTCTGTTGCTATATTTCTCGGATTTGTACAACCGGGTTCAACTAGTACAACTACGAACAAAATAATTATACAATCAAAATTATTAATATAATATCTAACTAATAATAAAAATGGTAAATTAAGGTGTAAAAGGATTCGTAACATAACGAAACGATTATTAATCAATAAAAAACGAATTAAACATTTTTCCAATACATATGCTTGTTCTCACATGAAGTACTCTTTATAGTATAAGAAAGACTTTGTTAATATTCACCTCTTATGATGGAAAAGAGGTGAAAATTACGATTTCGTGCAAATTGTCTTATGAAAACCTCCTAAATAGTACATAACTGTGGGTAATCACGTGGACAACTACAACATAACCATTTATATTAAGGTCCAACTTAAAATACGCAAATATCGCCAAAAGTATAACTATGATGTTTGGTGTACAACTGTACATCTAGAGGACAACTATGTTTAAATCACACTAACTTTAATAAATATCTAGCCGCCAAAGGTATACTATAACACACGTGGGGATGATTTTAACACTTTTAATATTTAAAATATTCATTCTTTTCCCCAATTGGTTCATTTTCTTTTTATTTTCTTAAAAAAATTTCGCAACCTCCTTTTTCTTTTACTTTTGTCGACACACTCTCATTTCTCACCATTTTTCGTTTCTTCCATTTAGAGAGAGAGAGTGAGGAGAGCGATTTCTAGGGTTTGAGAGAAAATGGGGAAAGTTATGAAATTTCTGGATTCGAAAGGTGGAGTTCAACAATCGACAAAGGTAAGTCTCTATTTCTCCTTGTCTTGCTTTTAAGTTTGTAATTTCACCTTTCTCTATAGAGGATTTCGCGATTTCTGGGTTTGTCTATAGAGCTAGGATTTGGGTCTATGGTATGAGGTATTAACGATTGCTTAGTTTAGGAAAGAGCTAGTTGTTGGTGGTGGATTTAGCACCCCACCCTAGCCCAATACAAATCAAGGTCGATCAATCAAAATCCGCCCATGAAGAATGAAGCCCATCAGCGCTGATGTCAGCACCTCGTCAACAATGACGTCATCACCCACTCACTTGCCCACTAGTCCGGTTTTTCAAGATCCTTGATGGCTACCAGAAGAAACCTTATAAATAAGGTATGAGAGAGAGAAAGGAGGGGGACTTTTCTCTAAAAAAAGGACCCATGGGAATTCTAGAGAGAGAATCCGAGATCATTGACATCAAACAACAACACCAACATCAAAGCACCGACCATGACCGGCCACTCACGAGAATGAGCATGAAGAGACGAGCTCGATTTAATGACCATGGAGAAGAGGTCCGACCTCACAAAATAACGACAACAAACATCATCACACATCGCCTCATAAGTAGGAAGGAGACGACCGAGCTCGTCAAGAGAAAATGATGATGAGCACGACACCAAACGAGGACGTCGGAGAGAACCTCACGATCACGACTCGTCGACCATGAAAGATGACGATCAACAAACCGAGATGAAAACCGACCAAGCAGGATCTCAAACCAAACATCCCGAACATCATCACGACGAATATGAGATCACGACGATCTCGCAAGGAAGAAGAGACCGAACACGAGATCACACCGAACGTGAACACGCTGAACATGCCGATCACAAGGCCATGCCGAATTCACCAACTTGTCGAACTCGCCAACTCACCGAGGATGACCGAGCATGATGAGCTCACGACGAGAAACCAATTCACCAAGCATGAACTCACCAACCATACGACGAGAAGTAACATGCATGATGAATAGCTTGCATGCAAAGCAACGTGATTGACGAGACCAACGAACGTGATGACCCACCGACCTTAAGAGCTAATAACACCGACCTCAACACACCAAGATGCTCATAACCGAGCTCACTCACGACCATGGGAGGTGGAACACCAAACTTAAGAACCAACCGAGAAGAACAACGATGGCGAGACCAACGAACGTGACGATGCGCCGAGCTCACGATCCCGACGAAGAGATCACGAACTCGCCGAGGAACACTTATCGAACGTGACGATCTCAAACTCAACATGACAAACTCACCAAGGAAATGAGCTCATGCCGAGCAACGAGCACGAGGTGAAGACGACCTCACAATCATGACGACACGCGCGAACTTGACGAGCATGTAAAACCAAACAAAACAAATCAAGAAGGACGTGCATGATCACGTGCATGGTGATGATGGGAAACACCACGAGAAGAGACAAACCAAGGAACGTGCATACTAAGCAACGTGCAGGCACGACCATGAAAGATGACGACCAACAAGTGAACACGTGCCGAGCTTACACAATCATTGCAAGGAGGCCGAGCTTGAAGACGTGCCGAGCATAAAGAGAGAACAAGCTCACTTAAAGACGTACCGACCTCACTTGAATATATGCCGAACAACATGCATGGCAAATAACTTGCATGCCAAGCAACATGCATGTCGACCATGCCACGACGCCGACCTCACTCATTCTCACCGCTAAACACCGAAGTCAACATGCCGATCTCATCCTAACGACCGTGCCGAACAAGTCACCATGCCAAGCTCACTTGACGACGTGCCGAGCTCACTCTCACAATCAACAACCTTACCATCTTTGTAACTCGGCACCCTGCCGAACTGATCATTGTGTAACCATGTGAATTACGATCTGGCTTGATCCCCATCCCGGGGTATGTAGGCAACCCTTCGGGGTTCAGCTATAAATCATTTCTTCTTCTCCACCGTCCTAGCTCACCGTCGTCGAGACAAGGCCGACCTTCATGTCGATCTTACATCAAACCTTGATGGTCGGACGACCGACCTGGTTCACCGGCCAACTCGGCCAAATCTTGTGTGATTACCGGGGGTGCTAATTCCGGTATCAACAATAGTGTTTCGATTTCTGGGTTTATCATTTCATGAATTATTTCGGATTTGTACAACTAGGTTCAACTAGGTACTACTAAGAACATGTCTGTATAACTATTTATGTTTTTTCCATTACAGTGACAATGCCAATCAGTGCCAGTCAGAGTTCTTCCTCAGAAGCAAGTTACGAGGATCTCTGCGCAAGAGAGGACGCTAATTTTGGTATTCCTTCAAAGTGTTGGTGCGGTAAACAAATGACAGTCGAGGTGGCTAAACCTCCGGGGGATGAAGGAAGAAGATACTACCATTGCCCATTCTAGCGATGTTGAATGTGTTTTTAATTTTTTTGTTACATAATTGTGTGAATTATTATGCCTAACTTGGGGGAGAGCACCTATTTAAGTGGTGGGATCATGCAATCGAAGAGCAGTTTACAAGAGTAGAGCTCCGACTAGATGAGCAGAGAGGTTTGATTCACGGCGCTTTCAAAGGCCATTGTTATGGTGCTGCATCTTTCTATGAGGTGCGTATGGCCGTTGAGCGAATGCGTCAAGAAATTGATGAGATCAAGGAAAGCTTAGCAAGAAGGACCACGAGATCCATACGCTGAGGGAGAAACTTTCGGGGAGAAGGAAGAGACATTAGTTTATGTTTTTGTTTGATAATATGCGGCTTAAGATCCTTTTGTATTCGTTTTTCCGAAGGATCTTATGTTTATGTTGCTTTCTAAGACTTGAAAACATCAACATGTTTCTGTTGCTTTGTAAGACAATCTTATGTTTCTTTGTTAAAAGTTGCTTTCTAAGACTCTCAATTGTACCAGCTATACCTAGTTGTTCCGCGAAACTTAATTAAATTGAACCTAATTGAACCAGTTGTACCAAATTCACCTAGTTGATTGGTCAACGATGATATTAGTTGAACCTAATTAAACCAGTTGTACCAAAAACTGAAATAAATAAAAACGATAAGTATTGTGTTCATAACAACCAAAATACCAAAGTACAAAAAACGAAAGACCAAAGTACCAACCAAAATGCTAAACACCAAAGAATCAAACTACTAAAAACACCTACTTCTTTCTCTGCTTCTTCTCAGGCTTCTTCTTCTTATTTTTCTCCTTATCAACCCACAGTGTCTTTAGCCACTCAGACTCTCCCCTTCTTCTCTTCACTCCGGTTGGTATTGGAGTGACACTGGGCTCCTTCGCCTTCCTCTTCTTCTTCTCTTTCTTTCCGTTTCCTTTCTTCTCTTTCTGACCACCCTCTTCATCAGCTGCATAAAAAAATAAACAAAGTTAAACACAACAAGGAAATCATCAAGTCCCTCACCCCAAACCCAAAAAACTCACATATATCCACGATGATTGGTGGCGTTGGGTCAGAGACTCCACTGAAAATAACCACATCACCGGAAGGCAGAACCCCACCTCCATATGGCTGAACCCCACCTGCATGTGGCGTTGCCAAACCACCAGATGGCTGATAGGATGTCCCAGCATCCATATCCTCATAAGTCTCATAAGCTCGACTCTCTCAATGTGTTCTGACAAATTTCTCAAGCTCTTTCAGTCTCGCATCCATCGCTTTCTTCATGTCTGTGATCTTCTCAAACCCTTTCTCCATCGCTTTTTCCATCCATTTCTTTGGCTTCCTCTCTAAGGCTTCTCCAAACTGTGCATGTACATGTCCAAGTACCTCAGAAACTCTGTCAGGTCCAACATCAATTCTCGCAGTCTCAGGGACTGCATCACTCCGCGAAGCCACGTCCAAATCAAAGAGATCTCTCTAAAATATCTTCTTCTTCTGAACGGTTAGACGCTCTCTCCAACTTTCAACAATGGATCGAAAGTACCTATCCCATCCTCATAGTCATCGTCTATGATCCGCTCCAACAGAGCTTCTCCTCTGAATCTGGTTCCAAGATGTTAGAGATGTCATGTGAAGATCAATAATTAAAACATCAAATGAAACTCTAAGAGATTACAAATATTACCAACTAACTATGTTCACAAACTCTTACCTTGCTGCGACCGATCACTTCATTGATGTCATCCAAAGGATAACCTTTCATTAAGCTTTCTGAGAATTTATGCTTACAACACCTTGGACAGTCCTGCTCTGCGGGTACAGCTTCCTGAAATCTGCGTCCAAGATTTGGAATCGCCTCATATGCCATAATCTACACATATCGTTACATTATCTCAGTGTTAAAATCATTAAACTAATACTTAAAATCATAAATTAATCGTAAATCTTTACCTCGAGAGGAAGAACAAAGCCACCAAACGCCGATTGCTGTTTTGGTTTCACAACGCCTTTGAAGCTTTTCACAAAGCGTCGGATCTCTTTCATAGTCTCATCAAATGTAAAACGACCCCAAGGAAATGTCTCACAAGCGTGGACATCATCAACAACACTCAGTAGCCAAGAATCTATGTTACCATTAACCTTAGACTTGGGTTTCACTACCTTGCATAAGAAATACAAGATAGTGAACTTCAACCTGTCTGCCAAGGTCTTCCTCACTGCTGAGGTCTTCTTCTTGACTCATGCGGTCTTCTTCTTAAGTTCCTCAATCTTCTCCTCCACATCTTTGATTGTTACCTTAGGGTCCTTACCAAACATCCGTTCAGCAAACTCCAAATCCCCCAACGCCTTATAGTTGTTGGGGTAATCGTGGCAGTCCAATCCAGTAAGGAGGGCGTGCTCTCTCAAAAAGTACCTGATAGGCACTCCGTTCACCGTAAACCAGCACTCTCTCTCCTTCTCCGTAGATGTTGTCCGAAGGAGAAGCATCCACATGCCTTGAAGCATGTGGTTTGCCTCCTTAGGCATGTGGAACAGATGCCTGAATTGAGAATGATTTCGAAACCATTCCAATTCCTCATCAAGACCATGCTTAATGTACTCCACTATCGATTTCAACTTACACATACTTCCGACCTTGCAAGACTTGGAGTACTCGCTTGGACCAAAAAACATCTTATCCGGCGGCTGTGGTTGGCTCTCATCATCATCAACATCATTATCGTAGTCCTGTAAATTCAAAAAAAAACACACTTATGATTATTAGTTATCCAGAATTGTACTAAGTTGTTCCAGTTACCCCGAGTTGTGCCTACACCACAGTTTCAGACCTAAGTTGTTCCAGTTACCCCGAGTTGTACCTACATCACAGTTTCAGACCTAAGTTGTTCCAATTACCCCGAGTTGTACCTACATCACAGTTTCAAACCTAAGTTGTTCCAATTACCCCGAGTTGTACCTACATCACAATTTCACACATAAGTTGTCCCAGTTTGCCCGAGTTGTCCCTACATCACAGTTTCAAACTTAAGTTGTTCTAGTTACCCCGAGTTTCACACCTAATTTCCTAACTACTTCTTCTAACTAGCAAAATTCTCAATCTAATTTACATACCTGCAATGAAGACATAGACGTTGTTGGCCCGATTCTATCCTCTTCTTCCCCTTCTTCAATGTTTGCAACTCTTTTTTTCTCTTCCTCTTTTTCCTCTTCTTCTACACGGTTTTTTTCTTCTTTGTCCTCCTCTTCTTTACAGTTTTCTTCCTCTCTTTTCTCTTCCTCAACGGGTGTGATTTTCAGCGGCAGAAGAGACCCTTCTTCTTCTTCTTCGAGCAATTCCATCGAGTCTTTGAGGACCATTTTGTCTGATCCTACAACGTATGTTCTTTTTGTTTTTGCTTGATTTCCACCGTTCTTTGTGGTTTTTGAAGTCGGTATTGAGTTAATATGATTCAGTCTAGCTAGTATTGGAAGAGGATTTGTAGCACTTTTTGAATTTTCGTGTTGTGAACTTTCTGATCATATTCATATATATAGAATCATAAGAACCCTTAGGATGTGAAAAGGACTAAGATCATCTCTCTAAATTAGTTTATATTGTTTGTGAGTGTGGTAATCTTTATACAAACAGCTTTTAGTGTTACCCTACCAATAAGTATAGGTGGATGTTTTTTTTTTTACTTTTTTATCTAAGGTATGGATCGTGCTTGTGTTTAATCTATTGTCTGTTTTGTTTCTTTGCAAAATCGTAGAGGGGTTTTGATGGCTGATGCTATGATTTTGCCTTGCGGACACACTTTTGGTTCTGGAGGGATAGAACAAGTAAAACAGATGGTACAGAGTTTTATTTCTTTCATCACATTCTCTTCTTTTAACCTCTGCTATTTACTTTTGTCTCTTTTCTTTTGCTTATGAAATATATTTTTCGTTGTGCTCTCTTAGAAAGCTTGCTGCACATGTTCGCAGCCAGTCTCAGAAGACTCGATAACCCCGAATCTCAGTGAGTAAAGTATTCATGTTCATGATTCTGGCATTTGGGTGTCTCAGAGAATTCATTGTCATTACTTTCGCTGCAATTTACGCAGCTCTGCGAGTTGCAGTACAAGCATTCTGCCGGGAAGAGAAGTCACAGTCAAACCATTCATCGAAGCGAAAACGAGAAGGATTTGATCAAGTAACTCAACACTACTCACTAATCATATTGATCTCTCACGTTTAATTCTGTTCCAACAAGAGATTTGTTTTCCACAAATGCAGGAGAGATGCGCATTTGGTGACTCGACTCATACAGGTCGTTCAAGGAACAAAAGTAATCATTTCCCTTTTGCTGTGGCAGATCGAGTTATAATAAAGGTCAATCCCTTTTTTTGCCTCCCTTCATTTTTTTCTAGCAAATGTATTTTCTTGATAATTGCGGCTGATGTTAATCCAGGGAAACAAGAGGACACCGCCTCGTTTTGTAGGACGGGAAGCGGTTGTGACTACTCAATGCTTGAACGGCTGGTAAAGTTTCATTTCGTTCTTTGATTATCAATTTATGATATACATTTTCATGATTCACAAAATATTTCAACTCTTTCTTGGTGCAAACTTTTATATATATATATGGATCAAGACATCACCCTTGAGCAAAAACTTATATAGACTTTTGTATAAATGTTTCTGTAACTTTGAGGTCATTTGCTGCATAAAACTCTGTTTCAGGTATGTGGTGAAAACGCTTGACAATGCAGAGAGTGTCAAGCTTCAGTATCGTTCATTGGCTAAAGCTCCAGAAGATCCATCAGCCAAGGCAACACCAAGCAGTATGGTCTCTAACTGGCTCTAAACAAACCAACCTTATTACCAGTTTCTGTCATAGGTTCTCTATGTAAGAACCAAAACTTATCTACAGATCACTGTTACATATTGTAAATTGCAGTAGTTGCTCCATGTCAAAAGTTTGAAGAAATTAGGCCTAGGATAAGATCCAGACTTCCAATAGCTGAAACATATTCGCAGCACGATTCAGTACATACTATTCAACACCAAGACATGTTTATTATAACTTTAATGTCTTAACGAATTCAGCATACTAAGGTTCTTATTGTAGACCAAAATTGCAGAAAAAAATGAATCTATAAGAAGAAGAGAAAAGGATCATCGGTTGATGCACGTTGAAGTATAAATGACGACAAACGAGATTCCCTTCATGAACAGCATTATGAGACAAACAACACTTGATGAGCTCAGAGTAAGTCGCACACTCTGCCCAAAGACCATGACTTTGCAACGAATCCATTGCTCTCAGAGCTCCGGGAAGGTCTCTTTGGTAACAGAATCTGGTGAATTCATTAAGAAGAAGAGTTTGATCGGCAGAGCTGTAACAATACCGTAACGTGAGGACTGGTCTAAGGAGTTTGAGCTTTGTCGCTACCGACTTCATCTTGTCCACGAAAAAGCTCAAATCACACTATAAATCCAAATGCGATTTGATATTGGTATGTGGTGTAAGTAGTGAAAACAAAAAAATCAAACTGGAATTTGACGAAGCAACTAATTTCAAGTTTGGTAGAAAAGTAATTACTTGTCACAAGAATAGCCTATGATGTTCCAAATAAGTATATTAAAACAATGTTTCCAACATCATAGCAGATACTCGGGTACATAATACTCTTTACAACTCCAAGCTAAACTAATAAAGAGAGAATCTTTTGGAACAAAACTTCTTAGACAGCTTCTGGTTGAACGAAAGGGTTAGCAATTTCTTCAGTGCCATCAGTTGGTGAGACGAGCATCACGGCAGTTCCACGGCAAACCTAAACCAGAGAACACACATAGTGGTTTAGAATCTAATGGGTTTAACTACAAAGCTTCATTACAAGTAAGAAGATGCCAAAATGTAACCAGAAAAAACAATGCAGTGAAAAAGAAGGTCAATGAGTCATACAATTAGACCAAGGCGTCTTGTCTGGTCAGTAGTCTTCAAAGGATCATCATGATCTGGTCAAACATCAGACAAGGGTCATAACATTGTATATAGATCATGGAAATCAAGAAGACAGCACAACACTAGTTTCAACATAGATCTGATATTATCCCCTCTTATATCACAGCGTATCTAATCAATATTTATATGACTTTCAGTGGCATAGATACACATACACATTGAGACATTTGTATGTAGCAGAGTAAGGTGAATCGAATGAGATACAGACAAGGGTCATAATAATACTGTCCAAATCATGGAAATCAACAAGGGAATAGAACTTCTGGCTTCAAAATGGATAAGAGAATGATACTGTCCCAATTATACCACAGCAAGAGCAATCATGATTAAGAAGAGATCAGAAAACCTCTCTTGTCACCTATCTAATCAAAATTATATGACATAGATACACATACGAATGGAAACAATTGTATGCAGCAAGAGTAAAAGGAATCGAATCAGATACAGAAATTCTCTTATTTATTGGCGGATTCCACTGGAGAATTGTGGTTGAACATGGATCTACATGACCTGAACTACTCATCTCATGAAAGAAATAAAAGAAAGAGCCTAACACTAACTATGCAGTAGATACAACTGTGAAAAGCAATTCGAAAAATACACACGGTAATGCAACAAGAGAGATACCTCGAACAAACTCTACTGCTTCATCAAGAACAAGGTTAAGCAATTGATCGTAGCCCTTGAGAGTTCCAGTGACTGAAAAAAAATAACAACCAGCAAATCTCAATGCAATAGCAAAACTCCTCTTTTTAATATATATAATACATCATATATATATTAAAAAACTCCTCTTTTAAACCTTGTCTACCACCAGTCAGCTTAACTTGCACACCCTTATCCACAAACTTGGCCAAATCTAACACCGTTTCCTTTCTTCCTGACTGTGGAAAAAAAAACAGAGAAAATCAAATACTGAATCGGCTCAAATCATAACACCAATGTTACTTTGCATTAATGTTGGATAACTTACCATGTTAGAGCAGAGTCTTCGGCAGAAACTCCCCAAAAACCCCTAAAAATCTGGGAGAAAACGAAATCAAATTGATTCAGAAGAGATACAAGCTCATACTTTATGAAGAAGTTAAAAGAAAATATGAAAGTCAATAATTGTTTAAACACCTTCCGCTCTAGACGCCAACTCAAAATAAGGGTTTGCAATTCTTTGTCCCCAACTCTTAAGTGGGGTTGTAATCCAGTTAAAGGGATCGGACTCCAGAAATTTGGAAAGTTCACTCCATAAATCGATAAATGGAAACAGAAAACTAAAATCGGGAGAAAGAAAAGGACTACAAGAAGAAAACGGCGAGGGAAAAATGGAGAAATTACGAAAACTATAGCCAAAGATAATAAGCTTTGTTCAAAAAAAAAAAATTGTTATAAGCAAATCAATGAGCTTCATCGAACATAACTGGCTACTCAAAAGATTGTTAAGGAAAACTCACAGGGAAAACGAAGATCTGAAACGTCGGAGGGAAATGTAAAACCCAGAAACTTCGGCGAAGCAAATCGCAAGACGAAAGTGAATTTGGGGAAGAAGAAACTAAACCGGAAAGTCTGACTAATGCAACTAATTTAACGCACCGTACGTAACGTATCAGTCAAAGTCTGCAATTAATGGGCCTTATACTGCAATTATCTATAAGGCCCATTATGTCTCTGCCTAAATTAAATCAGAATGGTTGATTTCGGCACGTTTTGAATTCAACCAATAGCAATCGAGTATCTAGCACTGGTGATCCTTGTCAAACTTGTATTATTAGATCTGGACCGTCGATTGGGTGCAGCCAAAGGTTGTAGTATTCTAGTCCGCACGATTAAAATACATTGATGAGCAATAATAACCGTCCGATTGTCAATCTGCTTTACCATCGTTGCCTATAAATTGTTAATTTGAATTTGAATTCGAGAAAGGAGCTCAAATTTGAATTCAGAGAAGCTTGAGAGGTTTCAAAAAGTCATGAGAGAATGTACGAGTTTTCCGAATTTCTTTGTTTTTTTCTTTCTTGGAATGTTTTCTCGTTTGATCGTCTGATAGATGGAACGAAATATCTTCTTTTCTGGACTTAGGTTTTATGTTAGAGAGGAATCGTTTCGCTAGATTTAGGTGTCAGATTGTTTCTTAGGCTAGGATCATCCGCTGGTTCTGAAATTGTAGAATCGTCTTTTGCTATCGACTGTTGTCCTCTAAGTTTCTGCAAGTTTTATCACGGAAAAGATTGAGTTTGATGTTGTTTTTTACTTTATTGAAATCTTCTTTCTTCTCTCTGTTGATGCAGCATGGCGATTGCACCACCACCACCTGGCCGCCCTCTTTTGGAGATTGTGAGCTGCGAATCGAATTACAACCACGTCGCCATAATCTACCGATGTGCATGTTCCAACAATATGCACATCCGGGTTTATAGGGACGGACCGATGTACCTGTACTCTGGCCAGAGACGCTATCCCATGGTGACAGTGGCTTGGGTAGGTGAACGAGTCCGCATCGAGAGCACCTGTGACTGCAATGCGGGATGTCGATTCACTCGCGAGGACGGTGGATCCGAAGTTCTTGAAGTCATTTTCAAGATTCCCTCTGCATTGTAGTTATTTGGTTTGATTGAAACTAATAATCTGGATTGTGGAAACAGATTCAACTATGTAATGAGAGGAACAAGTAGTGAATGTCCATACCTAGAGTCCAATGTCGTTCCTAACTGTAATAAATTCTTACTAGAACTCAAGCTTAAGTGTTGCAGACCTTGATCATAATGTGATTGCAGCTCTCTCACTTGTTTTTCTTGCATTTTCAAGTTCACAAACTTCAAATCAGATACTAACAAAAAGAGGAAAGTTGTGTGGTAAAGATATCTCAATTTGTTTGCAAATTGATTCTCTTCTTCTGATAGCGTTTTCTCCAGCTGGTTAAACAGAGCCATCATCCATCTGGTCTTTGTGGATATCCATAGTTGAAGCCACGTCGAGGAGTAAATTTGCTACGCCCAAGAGTTGAAAGTAGAAAAAGGAATTTCAAGAACAGCCAAGTTTTGTAGTTTTCGTGAATTTTGAATTTTTGAATTTCAAGAAAAAGGAATATCACTTTCTGAATTTTGGTGTAGTGATCTTTCTGATCATCTTCATATATACAAACATAAGAACCCTTGGGAAGTGAAAAGGGTAGTAATCTTTTAACAAACAGCTTTTGCTGTTACCTTTGCAAAAGATGCAACGGTGGAATTTTTATTCTTTTTTAGATAATACCGTTGGATTGGTATTGATGGTACTTGTTTAATCTATAGCCTGTTTTGTCTCTTTGCAAAACCTTAGAGGGGCTTTGATGGCTGACGCTATGATTTTGCAATGCGTGCACACTTTGGAGCTGGAGGGACAAAACAAGTTAAACTAAGTACAATCTCTTATTTTGCTTTATGATATTTGCTGCACAAAACTCTGCTTCGGGTATGTGGTGAAGATACTGGACAACGCAGAGAGTGTCAAGCTTCAGTACCGTTCATTGGCTAAAGCTCCAGATGATCCATCGGCCAAGGCAACACCAACCATGATGAGACCAGTTTCTGCTCCTAGGTTCTCTATGAAAGAACTGGTAAATTATCTACAGATCACAGATCAGTGTTACATATTGTAAATCGTAGTAGTTGCTCCATGTCAGATGTTTGAGGGAATTAGGCCTAGGACAAGATCCAGACTTCTAATAGCTGGAACATATTCGAATCATGATACAGTACATAGTTAACTAATAGCATACTAAGGTTCTTATGTAGAACAAAATTGCAGAAAAAAATTATCTATAAAAGAAGAAAAGAAAAAGCTGATGAGCATTGCTCCTAGCATTACAGATGACCATACAAAGGAAAAACTCTGCTATGAAAGTTTAGACTAGAGTAACTGTGAAAATGTTTTCAACTAAAAAGCTTAAATCAGATACTGGTCAGAAGTTTAAAGGAGTTCAGGTACAGGCTATGTTCTCCTTTGATGCTAGAAAATTGCAGGTCGAGTATATGGAAGCTGCGGCTGCTCTAACGACTAAATCCTTATCTGAGATCAGCGCATCCGCAGCTCTGCAACACAATTTAGACAGCAAGAAACTAAAAATTTGGATTGGGGAGACAGATTTCAGCAGTGTAAACAAGTTAGTGAAATGGCCATACCTAGAGTACAATGGCATTCCTAACTGTAAGAAGTTCTGACCAGAACTCAAGCTCAAGTGTTGCAGACCTTGATCACAATGTGATTGCAGCTCTCTCACTTGGTTTAACCAGCTTTCCTGAATTTTCAAGTTCACAAACTCCAAATCAGATACCAACGGAAATAGAAAAGAGGTGTAATAACGATATCTTTAACTCTTTTACCAATTGTTTCTCTTCTTCTGATAGCGTTTGTTCAAGTTGGTTAAACAGCGCCATCCATCTGGTCTTGTGGACATCAACTGTTGAAGCCCTCGAAGCCCCATCGAGAAGTAAACTTGGGTCATTCTCTTGATCAGCTGGGAATTCTTTCATTATCAAGAAAGGTAGCTCTGTCGTGACAACTGCACGAACCCTCTTCTTGCTACGCCGAAGAGCTGAAAAATACGAAAAGGGAATTTCAGGAACATCCAAATACTAAAGTTTTTTCATTGCATCAGTGATCATAAATGAGTGTTGGTTACCGGAAACTCGGCCTTTAATGTCCTGATGAAGCAATTCCAACCATTGAGAAGCTACTGTAGCCGCTGCAAATCAAAGATGTAGATTAATCTACGCCACGTATGATAGCCTAAATCCATGCACATTGGGTAATGAATTCAAGAACATACCTTTAACAGTGAGTACACTAGCACAGTTAAGATCTGCTGTGTCCTCGCTCGACAAGGAACTTGCATTTTCGGTTAACTCACCACCATCTGGGCATTTCTCCTCGTAGTAGCGCATAGAGTAGTTATCTTCTGGCATGGCATACTTGAATCCTTGGTTAAAATCAGTTCTAGAGCCATCAGTGTTTACATCTTCCAAGTTCCTCCTGGAACCTCCAACTGCGGTTTTACTATGCCTCATCGATGGGTGATAGAAGTTTCCAGAATCTTTATCAGACTTGACAATGCTTTCAATAATGGAAAGTACTTGCTTTTTGTTTCTCACATGGTTTATAATTCCAGGGTTCAATTCATTGAGCAGTCCACTAGGAGCAGCTAGCCTAGAAAACTTGTCAACTTCTTCCTTCCTTGCAATCTCTATCTTTCTCTTCTTCACCGTTGCAGCATCATTATTCTTGCTTTTGCGACCACGTTTCCTTGGAGCCGGTATCCCTCCATGAGAAGATGAGACGACACAGCTGCTTGATGTTACTGAAATCCCACCGTGTGGATTAGAAAGAAACCCGTTCTGTTTCATTGCTTTCCACAGCTTCATTGGATCTTTTTCCTCAACAGGAACATTGGAACTCCCACACTCGGAATAAACATCCGTTAAACTAGATTTATCGCGTCTCCTGGAAGAGCAAACCGATGATAAGTCATCATTCAAGCAGCTGGAAACCGATAATCCACTTCTTTTCTGCGCTACACACTCAGCAGCATTTCTCTTAACCAAAGCTCCCTTTCCACAATCAACATCTGTGTTAAGAAGACCAAGCTTACTGGAAGAAGGCTTGACCTCTTGACCCAACGGTTCAGTCTTATCAATCATTCCTTCTTTAACAAAACTCTGTGAAACTTTACCAACTTGAGACATTTCATTGGCCTTTTCAATGTCTTTAGAAGCATGACCAGTGTTACCTGTAGAATAAATGGAAGGCCAAGGGATGTTCAAATTACATTTTGAGGGCTTTAATATCCAAAATTTCACAGGTAAAAAACGAGTCACGGTTTAAGTTCTATTGTATGCCTTCCCTAAAACTTAAAAACTCAATTGAAACCATATTATAAAGGGAATGTGTATGGAATCATAAAACAGTAAATTACCTGAATTTAGAATTGGGTTAACACGTCGAATTTTACTCAACTCCTGCTTTTCATCCAATTCATTGCCTCCGATCTAAATCCCAGAAACCCAAAAAAGTAAAACAAGATATAATTAGATCGAAAATTTTGAAAAACAAAGCATCAGCAAAAGAACCAAATCAGCCCGACGAAAACCAAAAGAAGAAGAAATTAAAGAACTTACCTTTAAGTCGGATCTGGGAATCGACGAAAACCCTCCAGAAACATCGTCGTGTTCACCCATGGCCAGTCAATTGATACCTCGAAACGAACCCAGAAAATTACCCTCGAAGATTTGTCAGAAGAAGCCACAAATTTCGAGAAAATCAAATCGGAGGAAACCCAGAATATGGTGATTACAGATTCCTTTAATCCTCGAGGGAAAAGACCCAAAAAGGAGATCGAGGGTTCGAGTGATTTAGTCTAGGGTTTAAGATCTGATGGCCAATTGGTAGAGATCCGAATGTGAATTTGAGACCCCTAGAATTGGAGCGGAGGGAAAGGGAGAGAGAGAGAAGAAGAAGAAAGAAGGAAGAAGAGCGCGCGATGTGGGCGTAGTTTAATAATTTCTGACAACAACAAATGCATTTGTTTTTGGGTTTTCTGGGGGATCTTAAGGTTTTCAAATTCAAACCAGACTCTTTCGTGATTTGGAGGGAATAGTGGTTCGGGCCTTTCAAAATGAATCTTTTGCATTTTGAGAGCTCATTACCAAAATTCTCAGGCCTTTTGACTTTTTTTTCTTTCTTTCCAAAAGTTAAATTCACAATTTTTTATTTTATTATTATCATTACAACAGGCTCTTCCTGCAATTTGAGATTTTCAATTCAAGGCGAGTGGTTAAGATTTAAAAATAATCTGGAATTTGATTGCTAACAACAACATGTGTAAAAGCAAACATCAATGCAAATATATGAAATTAAGTAAAGAATTAGACTAATTCAATTAGTTATGTCTATATGTTGCAGATACCAATAGAGACTATTATTCACTAAATTAGGAACTAAATATACCAGTGATACTTTCATCTTTTTATTTTTAGTTTTCTTTTTAATTGATATTTTTCATCAATTGCAACTCTTTCTCTCTCTTAAATTATTCTCTCCTCCTTCTCTCATCTTTTTCGTCTTCGTTCACTAGAGTTTCAAGTTGAACGGCGTGTGGCGGCTCTTTTAGCGCCAATGTCGGTCTTAATCTTTTGTCCTTTTATTTGTCTAGCGATGTAGTTTCTCTTTGGTTTTGAGTTTTCGGGAATCAGATCTAAGATCTAGTTTACCAGATTTGGAGGTTTCTCTTCCATAGTTTTGGTGGTTTGATCGGTGGATGTTTCTGTTGGTGAAGTCTCTGGTTTGTGAAGGAGTGTTTTTCCTTAGATTTGCGAGCAACGGACGGTGGTTGCTTTGATCGTCATTAAATTCTGCCTCTTGTGTAGGGTTTTTCCGGCTCCATCTTAAGGAGAAGGAGCTACGGCTCTTATAGCATCAAGTCGTGGGTATTCGAATGGTAAAATCGTGTTTTTTTCTTCGTTTTTCCTTGGTTGGTATGTTTGTGGCTCTAACTCGTGGCTCCAGATGTTAGTCGGAGCAATATAATGAGTTTCTGCAAGGATTTCAATTTCAATAATTCG
The DNA here is from genome assembly GCA_002933915.1 of Eutrema heterophyllum. NCBI lineage: Eukaryota > Viridiplantae > Streptophyta > Magnoliopsida > Brassicales > Brassicaceae > Eutrema > Eutrema heterophyllum. Next base: position 297,495 of record PKMM01027923.1, on the reverse strand, counting down.
GCTGTTGGATGTTCCGCTCCATTTAATATTTCTATTCGCAGTTGCTTCTCTTTCTATGAGTGTTTATTTTGTATGATTTTTTTTTGTTTTCCGATTACTTTTGCCTTTTTGCTTGTTTTATATTTAAGTTTTCGGAAATATTTCTTTTTTCTGCCGGTTTTTGTCTTTAGGATTGTTTTGTACTCGTTGGTTTAGTGTTCTAAAAACGTATTCTAAAATCGTATCCCACCCTGTATTTCTCCTTTATTATATATAATAAAAATGTTTGAGAGAAAAAAATAATAATAATATATTTGGGATAAATAAATTTTACTTTCTCTTAACATACCAGTGACTAAATATAGCAGTGGTATGCTCTTCAACCCAAGTTTATATTGTGCCCTCAACAAAATCAAAAATTTGGCAATCCAATTTTTTTACTTAATCGTCTATAATCCAAATTGCACGATAACTTAAATTAAAACCAAAGTATAAACTTATTTAATATAAGATAACTATCTAAATATAGATAAAATAATTAAATAGAAACGATTAATAATTGTTATAAATATACGTTGCGTCAAATCATTCGTTTTCGAATCTTCAATAGATTTATCATAACCACATAAGTCTTTTAAACTCAATTTCAGTATATGTTTTTTATGGAAATTTGGTTATGCGCAAATTTTGCACATAAATTCTTTATAAAATAAATCAAAAACATAAGTTTGACCTTCCATTGGTTGTCTCTACAGGTACCGGTAAGTTAAGGAGCAATTAATTCTATTTGATTTATGTAACCCTATTTTATAACTGCAATATTTGCTTCTTGTAGATGTTGAGGCTAGCAACGTGGTGAAAGCAGAGAAGATCATCTTACACGGGGAGCAGAATAAGAAGAAACTACAAGTTTTAAAAGATGAGTTCACTAATTGGAAGAACGTTGCGAATGATCTTACTGAGCATATCAGGGAGCTGCGGAGAAAGAAGGCTGACTGTGATTCCAAGCTCGAAGTTGTGTCCAAGGCTATTGTGGATTTGGAAGAGGAAAAGCTTGCATAAAGACCATTTCGTAGGCAGACAAGTTGAATAAAAAGCATTAGTTTTGTAAGAAATATGTGGTAAAACTCTCGATCTCTGTGTTGGATAAAGTGCAGTTGAATGTCTTGTTCTGCGCATACCGAACTCTGGAAAAAGACACATTTCCATTGCTTAAACATGAGCACGTTCGATAGGCAACAAGAGATTGATGTCATGTCGCAATTGGAAATGGCAATTTCAGTAATTTACCGGATACACAAAGTAAGAGATACACATGGTAAAATGAAAAATGTCTGCCTAAGATCATCACTTTATAGGTTGTCTAAGGTATTTTTAGTTTTATTTGTGACTTAATTTGTTATTCCCTCCCATTGAGATTTTTGTTCCTTTGTTCTTATAAACTACTTGCAACTAAATTTTGAACTAAAATTCAGATTAATGAATACTACCTATGTATCATAAATATTGATTTTCTAAATTTTTCACGTAGATTAAAAAACAATCATAATTTTCTTCCACTACACACTTTTCATCACTACACTCTACTACAACCAATAGCAATTTAATAAATTTAAATATTATCATTACTATTTTTTAAGTTTACAATTTCTTAACATTAATTAATAAAAAATACCTAAAAAATCTAGAAAATCAAACTTTCTGATACAAAAATAAAACCACATAAAATTAATCTTTCTGATACGGAGGTACTATATTATTAAAAATCCTGAAAAAAAAATCGATGGTAGAGGAGGCCACAAAAACCTGTGGCCAGAGATAGTGACAACTATCGGTGGCCAATACGTTGCTAATTGTTACAAATATTACCGCACTTTGGATATAATATTAAAAATGTAAAATTGCCATAATAATGGGTTTATATTGTAGATATTGAAAATGATAGGTAAAACCACTTGGTTAAAATTACCATGAGATTACGAAGATCAAAATCTTACATAAGAATTCTTTGATACCCTAAACATGATTACACATTCAAACGATGAAAGCTTGGTTTATCTTTGGTGGGCTTCCTACCAGTCACTACTTCAAAGAGAGTTGGCAAATCGTTGATCAGACTGAATAGGCGTTTCCTGCTCATTGAATGGACCAGACAATATAAGCTTAAGAATTACTATCAACAATAGGCATTTGATCCAAAATCTTCCAATCTGTAACTTGTGGATTATTGTCGCCATGGAGTTTTTAGTATTTTTCCTCACTTGAACAACCACATGCTTTTTTGCATTCAATATTTTTTTTCTATAAGTGAGCCATTGGCAGAAGTCTATGACAGAGAAACCACTAAAAAGTAACAGCGAATCACTCACTCAGTTAAGGGTTATGATCCTATAACAGGACCCCATTGCTTGTAACTATAGATAGGGCTTTATAATGCCAGACACAAGTTATTCTCGAGCGCCAAAAATATAAACTTGATCATCCAATCCATGACAACCACATTAGGAATGTTGTAAGAACATATAGCAATGATTAGTCTTTCTACTTGATCAACTCGGACCACTTTTCTCTTAATTATTATCAACAGTAACAGATAATTCAAGAATACACAGCAGCTTCCCTCCCAACAGTGGTTTTGTTCAACGATGTCATAAGCAAGCTTTTTTTTGTTGCACAAATTAATCATTCATCATCACTCATCTGCTATCGTACTATCTGATGCGAGGCTTTCGTCATTTTTCAAACATGAAAGTGGGAAATCTAAGCAAGAAACAAGATGTAAAAGGAAGTTACTTACCTCTCATTGCGATTAAGCCGAGCACCAAAGTAGGAAGAAACAGAGAGTAACCAACAATCACTGTGGACAGCAACTAACGAGAGCCAATCTTTACGCTGCATACCATCTCTTGCGAAGTTGATTCCAAGCGCTGGCTCGGTGTTGGGGTTGGATTTAGCACTAAATCCGACCAGCCTAAGAAACCCAAAACCTAAAAAATCCAACCCAAGTTTTGGATTGGCCACCCATACACGTGATGAGTGGAGATCAACTCAAGGAGGATCATTTGCAACCACAAAGAACGTGAAGATTAATTCCTATAAAAGGACAAAAACTATCTTCACACAAAAGGCAATCAAAATTACGCTCAACGAGAGCTAAACACAAAAGACAATACACTTTATTTTCTACAAGACTTCTCTTAATAATAGTTGATTAAGAACAAGAACTCGTCTAAAAACGATCTTCGATCTAATAAGATCACGAACATATCTTGTGAGAGATAACATATAATCGAACTACGTCATGGTTTGATCCCTCGACGGGTTCGTAGACAGCTCAATCCATGAGCCACCACTCTCATCTCCTCCAAGATCTCTCTATTTGATCAATAGAATCCAAATCGTCGAATCTCGTCTTATTCACATCGTTGTGCTTATTGAGATTCTTGCCCATCTTTTCTGTATTTACAAATCACTCCAAATTCTTGAGCGTGGATTTTAAAATCCACACTCAGAAGTAGGCCTGGGCAAAATACCCGGATCCGAAGAACCGAACCGGAACCGATCCGAAAAAGGAGGAACCGAACCGAACCCGGAACCGACAAAATGATGGTACTGAAGAAATTGCTAACCCTTTCGTTCAACTAGAAGCTGTCTAAAGAGTTGTTCCAAAAGATTGTCTCTCTATTAGTTTAACTTGGANAACAATTACATACCCAAAATATTAATTATATTTAGACTTGATATAACCTAATTACCCAAAATTACAACTATAAACCTCAAGATATGTATTATTTTTACACCAAAATAACTGAAATACCCTAAATAATTTAAATATCCGGAAGTTTTTAGTTATATTTGTCAAAATTTAACTAATTTTTTAGTTGTTTTGAATATATTTCGGGTACACGGAACCGAACCGAACCCGAACTGAAATTCTAAAATACCCGAATGGGTCCTAAACTTCTCTACCCGAAATGCCCAGACCTACTCGGAAGCTCAGGAGGCACTTCCTCAGCTGGAAGATTCACTTCCCATGTCCCATTCGGGTGTCCGTATAAACACAGATTCTCCATTTCTAACAACACAAAAAGCATAATGTTCAACACAAATTGTACCAGAAAGACCAAATCTTGAAGGGAGAGAAAAGGGGCATCTTTTTATGAAGCTTGCTTATCCATGGAATTTTCTTGGCAAAACAAACACAGATCCGAAAATAACGATGAAAAAAAGAAGAAGCTCACTTACCCGGATCGCATAAAGAGTAGAACTTGTCAACATCTGGTAAAAATGGAAAGAACAAAAGAAGAAATTACGTAAACAGAAAGCGAAAAGGAGTAGGCAATTGTAAGAAATCTAGGAAGATAAAGAGAAAAATGAGAGGGTTGTGTCTAACCTACGGAGAGAGCCTTAAGAAAACCAGAGCGACGACCGCTAAAATCCTTGAAGATCTCTTCGACGGTGAGAGGGTTAGAGGACTTGGAGAACGGCGGTTACGTCGTGTGGGTCTCCTCCGCGTTGGGACCTTACTGGGGGATTTCAACAAGGCTGGGTTAAATGGCTGAGCGGCGTCATCGACAACGCTCTGTATCCGATTCTCTTCCTCGACTATCTCAAATCCGGTATCCCGATTCTCGGCGGCGGAATCCTGCGGATCGCCGCGATTCTGGCGTTGACTGTTGCCTTGACTTACTTGAACTACAGGGGTTTAAGCATCTTGGGTGCAGCAGCTGTTCTTCTCGGCGTTTTCTCGATCCTTCCGTTTGTGGTGATGTCTTTCATGTGGATTCCAAAGCTCGAGCCTTGGAGATGGCTTGTGGTCAGCAAGAAGATGAAAGGTGTTGACTGGAACCTAATCTCAACACTCTCTTCTGGAATCTCAACTATTGGGATTCCATCAGCACGCTTTCGGGGGAAGTTGATAACCCGAGTAAGACTTTGCCGAGAGCTCTGTTTTACGCTCTGTTTCTTGTTGTGCTCTCTTACATCTTCCCGGTTTTTACCGGTACGGGAGCTATACCTCTTGATCAGAAGCTGTGTACGGACGGTTACTTCGTTGATATCGGTAAGGTTATTGGAGGAGCTTGGTTGGGATGGTGGATTCAAGCTGCAGCAGCTACATCGAACATGGGAATGTTCTTGGCTGAAATGAGCAGTGATTCGTTTCAGCTTCTTGGAATGGCTGAGCGCGGGATGCTTCCCGAGGTCTTTGCCAAGAGATCGCGCTACGGAACTCCATGGGTCGGGATACTGTTCTCGGCCTCTGGTGTGGTTCTCTTGTCATGGCTAAGCTTTCAAGAGATTGTGGCTGCAGAGAATTTGCTGTACTGTTCTGGAATGGTTTTGGAGTTTATAGCGTTTGTGAAGCTAAGGGTGAAACATCCGGCTGCATCACGGCCTTTCAAAATACCTGTTGGGGTTTTGGGATCGATACTCATGTGCATTCCTCCTACCATACTCATCGGTGTCATTGCGGCGTTTTCGAACCTGAAAGTTGCAGCGGTGAGCCTTGCGGCTGTAGTCATTGGGCTTGTGTTGCAACCGTGTCTGAAGCAAGCGGAGAAAAAGGGGTGGCTCAAGTTCTCAGTCAGCTCTCACTTACCAGACCTGATGGCGTAAGCAAAATCAGTTTTGACTGAAGATGATGGATGATGCTTATGGTTTTACCTTTGACCAGTTAACAGGTAGAGAACAAGATCCGGATTTTGAATCAGAGCTTAAAGCTTATATACAACACTACTAAATACTTTTCAATGCACCCGAAAATGTATAAAGTTTTTTCTCTCTTTTGTTTTTTTTTTTCGTTTTCTTATTGCATTATATACACGAATTTACACAGCAAACATGAGAGACTTAGTTTTCGAAAAAGGACAGAAATTACTTGCAGCCTTGATTTGTGAAACTATTGTTTACTGGAGTAGCTTAGAAATCAATAAGGTTCCAAGTGTTTCAATTGATTTAATGTTTCGATTTTCCTTTGCTTTTAATTGTGAGTTATTGCAAACACCTTGTTGTATTATACCTACTCGTATAAAAGTCTATACAAAACAAAGTATCGGATGATCAATTGAGTTTTTTTTTTACTTACTTTACTTTATTTAAACGAAATGGATTGTGAATCCGACTTACAAGATTTTAGAAGAAGATTACACATAGTGTAAAGTTTAAAGTACAAGAAACTTGACATAATTAGAAACTGAATCTTCCGCTTCGGTTATAGTAATGGATTTTCTCGAATGTTAATCTAGCCACGGCCACCTCTGTTGCCTCGACCACGATTACCACGTCCATTCCCAACTAATTGCCACTGCATTTCCTTAACCTTTGCAGACGGTTTAACTGGCATTTCCCGAAGGATTCTCTTACCTGATGGGGTCAAATAATCCATCTGGTCAGGTTCATTATCGCTATCCTTAGGTTCTTCTTTATCCTCCGACAAGGATGAAAATCTGTTGTTGCTCAGTGACCCGCTAGGAAGGGACCTTCAGCTTTGTAGTTAACCCCATTATAATCTAAACCACTATGTGTGTTCTCTGGTTTAAGGTTTGCCGTGGAACTGCGGTGATGCTCGTCTCACCAACTGATGGTACTGAAGAAATTGCTAACCCTTTCGTTCAACTAGAAGCTGTCTAAAGAGTTGTTCCAAAAGATTGTCTCTCTATTAGTTTAACTTGGAGATTTAAAAGAGTATTATGTATCCGAGTATCTGCTGCTATGATGTTGGAAACATTGTTTTAATATGTACTTACTTGGAACATCATAGGCTATTCTTGTGTCAAGTAATTACTTTTCTACCAAACTTGAATTTAGTTATTTCATCAAATCCCATTTTTATTTTTTTCCCACTACTTACACCACATACCAATATTAAATCCCATTTGGATTTATAGTGTGATTTGAGCTTTTTCGGAGTTTATCGTGGACAAGATGAAGTCGGTAGAGACAAAGCTCAAACTCCTTACACCAGCCTCACGTTACGGTGTTGTTACAGCTCTGCCGATCAAACTCTTCTTCTTAATAATTCACCAGATTCTGTTACCAATAAGAACCTTAGTATGCTGAATTTGTTAAGACATTAAGTTATAAACATGTCTTGTGTTGAATAGTATGTATTGAATCGTGCTGCGAATATGTTTCAACTATTAGAAGTCTGGATCTCATCCTAGGCCTAATTTCTTCAAACATTTGACATGGAGCTACTACNGGGGTTATCGAGTCTTCTGAGACTGGCTGCGAACATGTGCAGCAAGCTTTCTAAGAGAGCACAACGAAAAATATATTTCATAAGCAAAAGAAAAGAGACAAAAGTAAATAGCAGAGGTTAAAAGAAGAGAATGTGATGAAAGAAATAAAACTCTGTACCATCTGTTTTACTTGTTCTATCCCTCCAGAACCAAAAGTGTGTCCGCAAGGCAAAATCATAGCATCAGCCATCAAAACCCCTCTACGATTTTGCAAAGAAACAAAACAGACTATAGATTAATCACAAGCACGATCCATACCAATCCAACAGTTTCAGCTAAAAAAGGAAAAAAAATCCACCTCTATTATTGGTGAGGTAACACTAAAAGCTGTTTGTCTAAAGATTACCACACTCACAAACAATATAAACTAATTTAGAGAGATGATCTAGTCCTTTTCACTTCCTAAGGGTTCTTATGATTCTATATATATATATATGAATATGATCAGAAAGTTCACTACACGAAAATTCAGAAAGTGCTACAAATCCTCTTCCAATACTAGACTGAATCATATTAGCTCAATACCGACTTTAAAAACCACAAAGAACGGTAGAAATCAAGCGAAAACAAAAAAAAAGAACATACGTTGTAGGATCAGACAAAATGGTCCTCAAAGACTCGATCGAGTTACTCGAAGAAGAAGAAGAAGGGTCTCTTCTGCCGCTGAAATCACACCCGTTTTCTGCAGCGACTGATGATTCCTCATGCCTAGAAGCAAAACTCGCATCCATTGTCTTAAACTGCTGCGAGTAGTAAGCTGCGTTATCTTGTCCACCCACTATCACTGCACAGCATTTTCGGAGAAATAGTCAATTGCCTGAACATCTCAAAAGTAGAAATTTTTCGCACTAGAAAAAACTTGTGGGATTCTCTTACCAGCTCCTGCTGATACACTATCTTCACCAGCGTCTTTGTTCATGCCATCACCTTCGTTTCCGTCTATGTCATCATCCTCGTCTTCTTCTTCCACGTCAACGTCATCCTCTCCGTCTGATCCACCACTGTCGTTAGGGTTTCCGCTAATGGGTTTCTCCGAGTAGAAATTCTGCCGGAACTCGAGATGAGGGTGAGGGTGTGCTGCGGCGGCGGCGGCTGCTGCTGCCGCGAAATAACGGTGGTGGTCGCCGATAAAAGCCGCGAATTCACGGGTTTTAGGGTCCTGTTCGCCGACCCGGAAACGTAACGGGTCAGCGTCTTGGACAATCATCGGCGGCGCGTTGAACGGCGCCGGAGAGAGCCCTTTTCCGGACATGGAATCGAACGATCGAAAAATTATTAGAACCCTAAAAACCAAACAAAAAATAGAAGATAGTTAAGCACGTAAGAAGGATTGATTAGGGTTTGATTTCGCGAAACAAAGAAGGAATCTTAAGGAAGGTAGATGAGTGATGAGGAAAAGAAAATTTCTCAGAGATGAAATGAGAAGATTAAAGAGGAGAACGAAGAGGAAGTGTGAAGCTAAACGGCGTCGTCAAAAGAGGAAAATGAGATTGATACGGCGACGTTTCAACCGCGAGTGATGTCAGACTCGGATACAATTGTATGGGGCCCAAAAGAAGGAATGTGTGCGGAAGTTCTTGAGCCACTTTGACATTGTACGGAGACATAAAGAGAAGTCAACGGAAGATTTCTCCATGGTCTGAAAATTATTTTATTTGTACGGAGAGTAGAGATGGTTTTTTAATATCCTCTGAATTAAAAAGTACAAACTGCTATAGTCTCCAGTAAAGTGTAATGGAGATAACTATGGATTAGATTTGGGAGATCTTTCTCAATGAACTTTCTCATTTATCCGACAAAATTCGCTTTTGTGCTTCGTGAAAATAGATATTCCCTCTGATCCATATTAGTTATGTTTGAACAAAAAAAAATTGTTTCATTTTAATTGATGTTTTACATTTTCAATACAAAATTAAAGTTTTTATATTTATTTTTGATCATTTATATTTTGCAGTCTTTTTTATCATTGGTTGAATTGTGTTTTAATTAAACAATAAATGATGTTTTAATTTAGAAAAAATCAAAAATTTATGATTTTGTGTGATTTCTTAATTTGTGTTTAGAATCCTTAACGTCAATTAAGGGAGTAATATTCTATTTCGTAATATACATTCTGTAATTTTTGGGGAAAAAGTACTCATATAGACATCTTTTCTACTTTCTATGATATATTACAGTATTTTGAAACATTATCCTTTAGGAAATTCCATTTAAAAAAAAAAAATCCATTTAAAACGACATGTAGTTATCTCACTATTTAATGTAACGACACGAAGTGTGCTTTGCACTGACACACGTTCGGAGCTCTGAAGTGAGTTCTGAGTTAGACTAGTAGGGACTGAGTCTGGCATGACCGGAGATTCTGCGATGTCGAGGTTCACTATTTCCCTCTGGCATTTGTTAATTGGGGTGGGGGTTTTGAATTTGATTGATTCTATAAATGAAATGCAATTGATGGTTGATTCTATAAATGAAAAAAATGAAATGCAATTGATGGTTGATTCACTATTTCCCTCTGGGATTTGATTGATTTTATAAATGAAATGCAATTGATTCTGTAAATGAAAAAAAAAAATGCAATTGACGGTCTTAGCATTTAGTTTTAACCTCCTTAGGACATCGGCACCGCAAGATGCTTAAATGGGATGCTTATATATTTTTTATTATTAAAACTGTGTCATCTGCCCACGTGGCACAATCCATCGACGCTTCCTCACGTTTATTTAAGCGTCCATTTCCATAAATAAACGTCCTTTTTCAATTTTAATATTAATTTTTATTTAATTAAATGTTAATAATGTCTTAAGCGCCAACCGAAGCGTTTCGCGGTGCGCGTGCCTTAGATCTGATGTTGGGTTTAGAAACCTTAATCCTGAAAAAAATGCAAAAACTGGATGCATCTCTTGGGATGTTTCATTGAATTTAAGTATTATCATGTCAAATCTGCACAAAGGGGGGAATATATTGTTTGAATCACAGGCAGAAAGAGGTTGGTGGTGTAGCTCCTTCCCCGGTTACCCCTGCTTTTCCGCTTCCCAGTGGATTTGTTGCGTCCAAAGGATCTAGATTTCAACAAAAAAAATTAGTAGGTTTGAATTCAAGAAATGCTCAAAATCTTCTGAACTTGTTCTGCTCTTCGGAAAAGAGTGTCTAGATATCTTAATATTAATTTAAAGTGTTATACTTGATATGTTAGTCTCTTTTGATACCAATTTATAAAATATTAAATTAATCTTATAACCTACCGGGACTTGGTTTTTCTGATTTTGCTCTGGACTTATGCTTTTTCTGAATAGTCTGTATTTTGACTTGGTAGTCTCTCAAAATCAACTTCTGCAGCATTAGCTCTGTGTTTGTTCGTCGGACACCTTTGGTTTATCTATGTCCCATCAAGATGTTCTGTGTTGATCATATTCTTGATCCTATCATCATACACAACATTTTTACCATTCTGGTTAAGTGGGTTCAAAAAGCTAAAAGATATTTTGTTATTTGTACTCTTTTAAGTAGAATGAAAAAAAAGATCCAAATATTCTGTTTCAATAAGACTCTTGTTGATTGAATATTCAGAAGAAAACGTCCATTATTATGATCGTGTTACAAAGAGAGGATCCTTGCGAATTTAAGGAAAAATTGCAGGTACAAGGAATCAAACACTAATGAGATTAACACAAACGAACAACAATTTTCTTATTCCGGAGACTGATCTCTCTGTTCTTTAATGTTCTTGAAGATCTTAGAACTCTTGTCAAAAATCTGTGCTCTTCTGTTGTAATCTTTAGGGTCTCTCCCATCATCCTCCCCCATGATAGCTTCCTTCTCAAGGCATTCCAAGAGCTCCCATACTCCTCCACTGTTTGCTTCTCCGCCACAAATCCCTCTTCTCTGAGTCAGTTCCTCCTCTTCCTCCGGCGTAATTGGCTCAATTGCCGCTGCATAACCCGATCCTGAAGCAACGCATCTAGCAACAGCAACCGACCTCTCCTTCCCGGCGTTAAGGCTCAGGTTGACCGGAACCTTGTTGACTGGGGCTAGGGTTTGATTAGTTCTCGGAGATAGGTTTGTGATGATGTTTGTGCAGGTTTTAGACATAGCTTCCATTTTTTTTTCTTTTCCTGATGGAGTTTTAAGTTGAAAACTAAAGGTTTGGTTGCTTGGTGGTTTATATAAGGTTTGGATGGTGATAAAATGTGACGCACTATCACACGTCACTCGTCACACGTGTGGGAGTGGCGATGAGTAAGAGAGTTTTCGAGATTCTCCATGCTTCTTCTTGGGGCACGTGTCTCAAGATTCTTTTGCCGACCTCTTTGGACTTTTCTTTTCGGCTTTATCCAACTTTTTTTTGTTTACACGTTTGTCTAGTTCAATCATCTACGTCGGTTGTAGAACTCACACATAAAGATCATTCATTTTTCGAACTGAATACGAACCAGACCAAACCGAAATAAAGCGGACCCAACTAAAGTTAAATTATTCAATTCGAATCAGTTTAATTTGATTTCTCCACAAATGTTGATTTCCGATTCTAACTAGTATTGAGATCTCAGCTTGAAATGTATCTAGGTTTTGATGTCGCATTCAACTCTGCTATTTTATGTGACAAATTTGTCTAGAACCTGCAAAGTCTATATAGTTTCAAAACCTGATAAGAGCGTTCACTGCAGGGAACACATTGAATAGCAAATGGAACATATGATAAGTCTACAAACTGCAAAACAAAACGAACTAAAAGATAACAGATCTTGCTGGGGACTTGACTAGATGAAAATTCCCTAAATGGCAAAAAGATGTTTTTCTATTTCAGATGTGCAAACCCTCTTCACAGCCTTTGTGATGATGATCACATCCTTGAAATGTTGGAACACACAAGGCATATGGAAGATTTGAGTTTTACTTTCCACCTTCATTGATAAACCCTTCTTTGCGGCCTTCAAAGCCAGGACGCAGGAGCTTTTTCTCCCTCTTGGCGATTTTCCGCATCTTGTTCTGTTCAATCCTATCGGCAATATTCCCTGACCTCTTTTGCTGCTTCTCCACTCTAACCTTTTGTTGTCCTTCAACTCTTTCCTTCCACTTCTCTGTGTTCTTCTCGTGCCTCTTCTTTTCTTTGTGGATGCTTTGCTTCAATAGCTTTGGGTCATCATGAACCTTCATTCCAGCTGCTCTGCTTGTAGCTGCCTGCCATGAGTGCTTCTTTGCAATTACTTCACCTTTTTCTGGATCCTTCTTTGCAGCCTCTAACTTCAAAGCCCTTTCAAGCTCTTTTGCCTTAGAAAGCCTCCGTTTCTTTTTATCTTTTCCATGTTCCTCATCGTCATCAATCTTGACATAACCAAAAGTAAGGTCCTTAGCAGCCTCTTCCACATCCAACTTACCCTTACCTTTATCTGCCGACTTATTCTCCTCCACAGTCTTCTCCTCAGAAACAGAGTCCCTCTTTCTCTTATTTGGCTGAATCTTCCTTCTTTCATGGCTTCTTGGTCTATCTGAACCTCCACGACCACCTTTAAGCTCATCAATTTTGCGGTGGAGACGTTGCCTGAGCTCCTCATACGTAACGGAATCATTTCTTTGAAAACCAGCAGTCTTAGGCTTGTTGTTATCTGTTTCCTCCTCACTGTCATCATCAGGAAGCTCATTACTCAATTTTTCCTTCTCTATCTTCTGCTTCAGCAAATCCAGAGTCGTCAAAGCAGACTTCTCTGGGTCCAACCTATCTCTCCTCGCTTTCTTTAGGTTCTCGTTTGTTTTTCTCTTGGCTTTAGCTTTTTGAGCCTTGCTAAGACCTGGAAACCACTTTCTTTCTGTCTCATCAGGTAAGTAGAATCTCGCAGGGATGAACTCTATCAACTTATCGAAAAATTCAGCATGCTGATGAGCCATAGACCTGATATCTGATTCAGAATCAATTTTACCCTTTTTCTTTGCCATCTATAACAATTGCCAAAACCGATTACAATCAGAAAAAATGCCCTTTTGAAAAAATGACAAATAATAAACTAAGGTCTCGTTAGTCACTTTTCAGAAGCTAATAACACATCAAAACTGTACAGTCAAGACTTCCAATGGCAGATTAACCAAATGTAAAATTTATGATGGCATATTAGATCGAATTTTCAACAGTTAAGGAGAAATCAAAACTTACATCAGTCCCATGAATTTTGGTCATTGCTCTCCCACACAGGAGATTAGACAGAAAGTCGTAAACCTCGGGCAAAACTGCAGCAATGAAAGAGAAAATATTAGTGATTGTGAAAGAATCAAAACATCATCAAACATATATTTCTGATATACTTTTGAAACAAAAAAAAGCTAGTGCAAATACTTTAGGAACTGCCAGCATCTTGTAAGAATTGAGCAAGTCAATGAATCACATCAAACGACACAAGTTTACTAAATATCATATTAAAAGAAGCTCACAAAGTGTATAACGGTTGGGTTTATTATCATCCAGGTATCTGCCATTAATCTACAACAGTATCAAGAGTCCTAGTTTTTTCAAATTTATTGATAGAACCTTTTAATCTATAAATCAAAAGAAAACCTTCAGCAAGATGACTTCGCAGAAACCATTTACCGATAAAAAAAAACCTCAACTTGTGTTTTTTTTTGTGTGTGTGCAATAAACTAGAAGAAACATCAACTTGTGTTGATTCTTGAGTAGCTATGCTCATTCGTTATTCTGGGGATTATCAAAAACCCTAAATAGTAGTATACAAAGAGCAAGTATCCCCAACATAATAAGCTTTATACAAGAAATTAACTAAATGCAGGATGAATAAAGAGAAAAAGAAGCACACAATTGTTCCAAACAAAAGAAAAAGAAGCACACAAAAACAAAATACAGAACGTGATACTCTTCTAGCAAGAATTCAACGTAAAGGATGTCAAAAAACTCCTATCCATTTGGTTCACCCATAGCTAACTTTAGCTTTGGTTTCTTTTTTCTCATCTGTAGCTTCTCCCTGGTTTTTCCTCTTTTTTTTTTTTTTTTCCCATAGAAGCTTTATGCATTTTCAGCACTTGTAATCAAACCTTTGCTTTTGGTAATTTAATTTACATTTTATCAAAAACAAAAAATACAGAACATAAAAAATAAATATTATCCTGAACACTGTAGAGGAAATCTAAATCCGACAGCGATGAGTAGTACAAAGAAATACAGTTTAAGTTTCATATCATATCAAAATTCAGGATTCATCACAACTCGTTATCTTAAGTTCTGAACGATTCTTAATCCAGAATCAAATTCCTTAAACAACAAGAACAAACCCATATGGAAAGAAGACGAATTGATGGAAGAAAACAAACAAAATAGGAGGAAGAAAACATACCGGTAGCGACGATGGCGAAGCAACGGCGACAGAGAGAAGACAGAGAAGAAGAGGTTCCGTGAAAAAGTTTAGGGTTCGAATGGTTTTGTTATTTCTCAATTTTGATAAGGGTAATTATGTAAATGCTTTATTTCGCAATTCAGCGTCCTAACAACGGTTCGGTTTAACGGGATCGAAATCGTATAAACCGGAGATCAAATCGAATCGAACCGAGAAGTTTTGCACGCATATGTTGTGAGAAGGAACCTACCTCTTATACGTCTCCACGTGGATAATTCCTCTTCACTCCCCTCTTCTATTAGCTGCTTCACATATTTCAATTTTCAAAACGGGCTAAAACGGTGTCGTTTGTTTGTCCACTTGAGAAGGTAAAAGCTTGCTTGATCGGAGTTCCTTTGTCTTCAGCTTCAATCTCCGGCAAACGATGGCGGTCTCAGCTTTCCGTGGCACGCGGTTACCATTTCTTCACCAATCTCAGGTCTACTTGTTTTCTATTTTCTTTCCTCCGTGAATCTGTTTCTTTTATCTGCTCTTTAGGGCTTAGCTACCAAAACTGCCAAACTCCATTACTCTCTGCTCAATTTTGGTAGCTTCATTTTGCAGTTTCCCGTTGCGAGAAATGTATCAGGAAGGTGTAAGAAGATGATCGGTGGAAGAAATTCGAAGGGATTTGTTCTCTCGGCGCAGTATTCGCAAACCCAGGACCTTTTCACTTCTCGCCTTCAAAGTACGGAATTTTCCTGCTTTTATTGTAAACTCAATCTGATTGTATACTGTTTTGATAAATGATGGTGGAATTTCCTTCAGAATTATATCTCGTTAGGGTGTTTCTGTTGCTTATTGATTTGGTTTATCTTAATATGATTAAAGGAGACCTTTTCTTTGGAATCTAGACATTGGAATCACGTTTACTTTTGTGAACACAGTTTATTGATAAATGTGCTTGCTCACATGGCTTTTGATGCAGGCCGGATAGAGAACTTGCCCAAACTGGTGGAGGATATAGTTCAAACATCGATAAACACAGGTCCACGCGGTGCGTTACGCCTTGTCCAAGGCGTTCAGGCCTTTGTAGGGGTTGGAGGAGAGTGGCTAAATGATGTCTCTAAGGTAACTGTTTTTTTGGAACCCAAATATGTTTCAAGTGCGTTCATAATTCTTGTTCATATGAGTAAGACACTTCCTATGAGCTAAAATTATGTTTCTTCTGGTGACCCGCTGCAGTCTACAAGAGTGTCTGGTGGGTTACCAACTGAAATGCAGCTTGGTCTACTGTCTCCTCTATATTTGAGGAAACTCTTTGAACGTATGGGAGCTACTTACATTAAGCTAGGCCAGGTAAATCATGTTGCAACTTGTAGAGCATATTGTATCCTTCGATGATGTCATGTGGCTAGAGACACGTGAAGTGTACTGTGTATGTCTAAAGTAAGCTTAGTTATCATATTGTTCTTTCTCAATTTAATTCCTATTCTTTGAATTTGTAGTTTATAGCATCTGCGCCAACTTTGTTCCCACCAGAATATGTTAAAGAGTTTCAAAACTGCTTCGACAAAGCTCCTCCTGTGCCGTTTGAAGAAATTCGTAAAATCTTGCAAGAGGAGCTTGGAAGACCCATAGAAAGCGTATACGAATATGTTGATCCTACACCAATTGCATCAGCCTCAATAGCACAAGTGCGTTCTGCTTCTGCTTCATTGATCGAATTTCATTTTGTTCATGTACTCTTCTGCTTAAGGGAATCATCATGACCAGGTCCATGGTGCAAGGCTTAGAGGCTCCCAAGAGGATGTTGTGATTAAGGTCTTGAAGCCTGGAATAGAAGATTTCTTAGTGGCAGATTTGAACTTTATTTACGTTGTTGCCCGTATTTTTGAGTTCCTTAGTCCTGAGTTCAGCCGTACTTCGCTGGTAAACTCTCAATTAGCTCTAGAGACTCCCAAATCCTCTGTAATTAATTTGCAGTTGCTGCTAAGGTACTATCTAAACAATATATACTATTGATAGGTCGGTATTGTCAAAGATATTCGTGAGTCAATGCTTGAAGAAGTAGATTTCAATAAGGAGGCTCAAAACATTGAGTCATTTAAGAGATATCTTGAAACCATGGGGTTGTCAGGACAAGCTACTGCTCCAAGAGTGTATAAGCACTGCAGCAGCCGACGGGTACTTACAATGGAGAGGCTATACGGAGTTCCTCTTACTGATCTAGATTCTATAAGATCACTTGTTTCCAGTCCAGAGAACAGCCTTATTACGGCCCTTAATGTGTGGTAAGATCTTTGAAATTCACTTTTGAAAATAAGATTGCTCCTCCTCCTAAAAGTAGTAGTTAATGAAATGATCTTCATGTGGATGTAACCTTCAGGTTTGGAAGTTTACTTTCTTGTGAAAGTTTCCATGCTGATGTACATGCAGGGAACTTATGGCTGTTGCGTGATGGCCGGATCGGGTTTCTTGATTTCGGTAATTCATACTTTCTCAAGCTATTCAATTACTCTGAGCGAGCCGAGCCTACTACCTCTTTTTCATCTACTAATGCATAACAGTGCAGTCTTGTTCATAAACACTTTTCCCTGTTTGTTGGTAATTTTTGGTGTATTAAAGTAAGTATCCACATTTTTTCAGGCATTGTTGGTCGAATATCACCCAAAACATGGGCTGCTATGGAAGTATTTTTAGCGTCCATTGCAACTGAAGAATATGAATCCATGGCCTCAGCTTTGATTCAAATGGGTGCCACAAACAGAGATGTTGATGCCAAAGCTTTTGCAAGAGACTTGGAAAAGATGTTCTCTTCTATCCAGGCAAGCAATTTTAGACTTAACAATTTTGGAGTAAAGGACTAAGATGAACCTCTTTAACCAGCTACATCTGTTCAGATGAACCAGTGTGATTTGCATTCAGAACGTAGTGCAAAAGAAATTCGAAAACTTCCGCTAGTCTTCCGGAAATAAGTGAATCTCTTCTTGCAGGAACTAGATACAGAGATAGTAGTGGCTACAGCTCGTGGAACAAATTCAGACACAGCTGCTGTTGCTGCTAATGTAGTTGTGGATGAGAGACAGATGAATGCTCTTTTCCTCGACCTGGTAAGCACTAATTAGACGTAGTTGTTTAAGGATTTTGTTTTTGATATTAAAGTTGCTAGCATACAGAAGTTGCACCGATATGAGTTATGATAACCATCGTTTTGAGCTTTAAGGAGTGCATACAAATGAAAACAAGTTTTCTTTCTTTTGTGTAGGTGCGTGTTAGCGAATCATATGGGCTGAAGTTCCCTAGAGAGTTTGCACTTCTAATGAAGCAGCTTCTGTATTTCGATCGGTACACGAGACTATTAGCCCCAAACCTGAACATGCTGCAGGATCAGCGAATCTCTGTCGTGTCCAACAGGAGGACGAATCGATATAAGGACAGCTTCAACTAAGTTCATAGAGATATACTTCACTTTTACCTTTTAAAAAAAAAATTATTTACAAGTGGTAAAGTTATAGTATAGATTGATAAAGCCAGGAACGATGATGAATTCTATATTGTTACAAACATAACAAATCCTACATGACTATATACAACAGATAAGCAATATCTTCTTTTTTTGTATAATTTTGCACAAGTGTCATGGTTTTCTCTACCTCAATCAGAAGTGCAGAAACAAATCTTTACCTATACACAGATGTGAAAAAAAAAAGAATGATAAACCAATGGCAAAACTTTCCATCTGAAAAGCGCATAGTTTTCGTTGCTTGACCAGAAGCAGAGATCTACACAGAAGGAGGACGCTGAGAAGCTTTAAAGACTTGGCTTACAGTAGAATATCCCATTAGCCGATGAAGCGGAGAGCCTCTAGCCACAGGTACCTCCTCTGCTTCGGGTTTGGAAGGAGCTTTGTCTCTGGGAGACTCTGATGTTGAATTGCTACTCCTATTAGCGTTTATGTCATTTGTTACTGCAGGAATTAAATGAGTTCTGGATTGAAGTGAGAATCTAAGAACAGTATTGCAGGTGCCGCATCTGAGAAGATGATGCTTCCTCTTGAAGATGAGAAAGTCTACAGGAAGCTGTAGGTTTTCTGAGCAACTGTAACAGCTAACGAAAGGGGCCCCACCGGCTGTTGGACGGATATGACGCTTGGCCACACGCTGTCTCTCATTTAGACGACGAGTCTGTAACTCATGGTGGTGGCCGGCATGTCTATTACGCTGATGATCCTCCACATCAGAGACTATCTCGCGGCTCCATCTCGGATGATACTCAGGTTGTTCCATTGGCCTCTGTGGACTTGCAGAATATGAACTGTAAGAATTTTGAAGCTGACCTGAATACCAACCGGCATGGTTTCTTCTGTCACTTGCCATCTCTCCTAAGAACCTACCCCCTTGGCCCTGACCTCTTGCCCTTGTGTTGCTGTGATACATATAGTCAACATTCTCGTAGTTCATGCCTCCAGCGTATGGAGGCATTTGAAGCGAGTGTGCACGGGAATAGCGTTCAAACTCATCGTGCGATGGATATGAAGGGCTTACACGTGTGTATAGTTCTCTCGGATAAAAAGGCATGTCAGGCCGAAGTTGTTCTGTCACATGTCTCCTCCCTGGTCTTCCAAGACGCCCTCCTGGTCCCTCAAGTTGCAGAGACCTGTTCTGATGCCGTTCGCTGTATGTGGTAGTCCCATTGCGCCTCTTCTCAGAGAAAGTGGATGAGGAACTAGCGCCCTGCTCCTTAAAAATTTCAGGGTATCTCTGCATCTCAAATTTGCCTGATCTTATTTTCTGAAGAGCATTCCATTGTTCGTTTTCATTGAGAAGTTGGTCTTCCCTTTCATCAGACGAAGACTCACTCCCATCATACGCAGAAGAAGTCTTGTTTGCAGGAAGATCATCTGCTGACTCCCTGTGAGGGTGAAAAACGTATTGATCTTCGTTTTGCTCCTCTTCAACAGGAGAAGCATCGGGAGAGATTTCAGCTTCTAGCTTGTGGTAAGCATCACTGGACGAATTACTCGCTCTTGCAACCACCACATGATCAGCATTCAAGCTTCCTGAGCTAGTCCCCGGTCCCGTAGCTTCTGCATCGGATTTATTATCAGACTTCAATTTGCTGGAGTTGTCTTCTCCTTCATTCTTGTCAGAATCACCAAGTGAGCATCCCTGCAGTTGGATTTCGTTCCCCTCCTCTCGATTAGATATCTCTAAACCACCGAGCTGCTTCTGAGTAGACTCCATGGATCCATCCCAAGCCTTCTCTTCTTCTTGGCACGAGGAACGCCCTGGGGATGACGGAAGAACCGTGTCCTGCCGTGAGCTGCTGGACACATTGTTGGTTTCAGGATCGTCTCGCGGCTCACTGGCTTGAGCCCCCTCTGTCTCTCCTGCACTTGGTGTAGTGTTTGGAGCAATGCTACGTCTTTTCGCTGAATCAAAGAAGCAACAAACAAGTTCAATAACTGACAGAACATGAGTAGAAAGAAACCAAAAACACACAACTTGTTTGTGTCAGACAAAGCAAGATAACAAGAACAGATGGGCCCCAGGACTAGAACAAACCCAGATTCAGGATCAGAGTTAACATTTTGTTTAGACAAAATCGAAACGGAAAGTTGCAGAATTGTAAAAACAATGACCTTGAAGAATGGCTGAACAACCACCACACTGATAAACTGGAACATCTTCGTCTTCCTGTAGAATCTTTAAGCACTTTGGGCATTTCACCAACCGAACTCTCTGACCCGTCTGGCTCGCCATTGTTGGTACCGAATTTGCTGACTAAATCCAACCTTCTGAATCAGAATATCCTCATCAACAGAACCCAGGAAAAACACCTAATACGCAGAGAGAGAGAGAGAGAGAGAGAGAGAGAGAGAAAAGAAGAAGAAGAAAGAGAGAGAGGAAGAAAAATAAAAAGATCGAAACTTTGCGAAGTTCTTCAAGATTCTACAGAAATTTTGAGCGGAGACCAGACGATGAAGGTCAACGCAGTATGAAGAGGAGAAAGGCAGAATAGCTTAAATTGATTTAAGAAATCTGGGAATTGGTACAATCCGGGTCTGAGAGCTGGTTACGGATCCGGGTCGAGATGACGAAACGGAAGCAAGATTACATCATTCAAGAAGCCATAAAAAGATATCAGATGTAAAATCAAGAATCAAGAACCGAAGTAAGCTCTTTGCACAGTCTTTGAAACTCGAGAGATTGTGAAAGAAGAAAACCCAGAAGTTTAAGATTATATAGAGAGAGAGTGGAATAGAAATGGCGAGGAGAGACAGAGAAGAGAGAGAGAGAATTTCTTGTCGTGGGGGTGAAGTAGAAAGAAGAGGAATTGAGAGAACAGAGACAAAAAAAACTCCAAATCGTTGGACAGGTTTTTTTAACTTCGGATGTTATTTTCTCCTTTGAGAAAAGTCTCTCCTTTTCCGTGTCAAGAAAGTTTTTTTTCTTAATTACTTTTTGGGGAATTTTCTGATACCTTTAGTCAATAGACTCAAAAAAAAAAAAAAAAAACCTCACGACTCGTTCGTTCACAAATCACAACCATTAAAGAAAACCCATTTGTTGATATTTTATAAAAAAAATTGGCCCAATATTTGCTGAAAGCATCTGAAACAGAGCTTGGTTAGAAGCAGAGGAAGAAAAGAGAAAGAAAGGAGATAGAGGGAAGAGTAAATGTATCTACCTAATAAAAACTTGGATAAGAGTTATAAATGGAATGGCATTGTTAATGTCGGCGCCTGTTTCATTTATTTTGGAAAGAAAAATAGTTAGCCCTACATACTTCCTCATTCATCATTTATTGATCCCATATTTTTTACTTTACGTCTTTACCATTAAATGATTAATTTTAAAAGAGTTTCAAAGATTTGACCAAAAAAAGAAAAAAAAAAGAAGCATTATCATAAACTTTAAATTTTTGTAATGATAATTTGGACTACGTGAGTGTTTCAATAAGTTACAAACTTACAAGTTACATCTACTGAGAAATAAAAGAACCAAAAGTTTATAGGAATATCAAAGTTATATTAACCTGTATTTGTATGGTACATTATTAAAAACTAAAGTAATGGTCGATAGACTTGGTCTTTTATCGTTTTGTGCTGTACTACTTTCGACTTTCTAAATAATCGTTTTGGTTTTGTTATTCCGAAGAAGTCAACCTTTGTTGTGGTGTCATATATCAGTATTTTGTATAGACTAGACTCTAGAGGTTAATTCAATATTTGTTTTCTCTTCACAATCCAACGACTACGGGATACGGTTCTCAAACCAAATCAAATCAAGTCAACTTCAATACCATTCAACTCTTTACATATATACTCCTTCCGTCCCAGTTTATAAGATTTTTTAAGATTTTTTTTCTGTTCCAATTTATTAGATTTTCTCAAAAATTTAGGCTAATTTTTGAATTTTTTGTTTTTAAACCGTTTATCAAAATTTTGGCTCCAATTTTATTGGTTTTCTAAAAATCTGTTAATGATATGTATTCAATTGGATTAAGAAAACAAAAAAGAAAATACAACTTGAAGTTGACCGAGAATATGGAAGTGGCCATTTGCATTCTTTTTTTTGTTTTTCTTTTTGTTTAGATTGTTTTTTAATTTGTTTATTAAATGATGATAAGTGTACAATTTGTATATTTTTAAACTGTGTGCAAAATTCTAAAAAATTCTATAAACTGGGACGGATGGAGTATTACATTTGTGTTGAATCTTTAATAATTGGGACCGCTGCATTTTTTTCCTTTCTGGAAATGTTCATTTATATCACAAATTGCTGTTACCTGAATTCAAGACATGAACGCTGTCAAAAAAAAGAAAAAAAAAAAGGTCAAAACATGAACAAAAACTATCTTAATCAAGTCAAAATTAATGTTTCAAATGAATACAATATTGCGGGAGCGTCTGTTGTCCAAAAAAGAATAAAAAAAAATGATATTGCGGGAGCATCAGTTCGCATTTGAAAGCGCATTCATGTATATAAGTTTTCAAAGTAGTAAAACTATTTGTCTTTATAATATTTATTTCCTGAATAGATAAATGTAATATATACTAACTAAATTCAAAGCAAATTATCATAAGACTACTTTTGTACACCTGAAAATATATATAAAAAAAGTAATTTATTGATATTCAAAACATGTCTTAAATTAAGAATATATTTGCGTACGAAACCTTACTTTAAGAAAGTGAAATAAAAAGGGCCCATACTAACCTTTGCTTTGGCTATCTTTAAATTGATTATCTGTTGTATCTAATCTAACTAATAAAGTTCGTCGCCAGCAGTTTTGCAAAGTCGTTTCACACATGCAATCACATAATTCACATTATAACGAAGAATAATTGTATTTGCATGCGGATGCATAATCACGCACTCAAGCATATATCGTTACACTGGGAGGAACCCAAAAAAAAGAGAGGCAATGGACCTTTCAGAGTCAGATCTTATTATTATACTATTTCAAAAAATAAAAAAAAATTGTTTGACCAACAAGCACAAATTTTCAACACGAATAGAATCGGAATACGCAATATAAAAAATAGACTCGTTCAACCTTGTTTTGTCATATTATTTGTTTGGTTCCATTTTTAGTTTTGATTCTAAATCCGCAGTAAATGTGCATAATAATTGAGTCTTTATTAAAAGACTCAAAAAACCTTTTCTCAGCATTTCACATTAACTCCAGCTCTTACATTGAGAGAGTCAACCAAATTGAGATATTGGAGGATTAGGTTTGTGTTTGGCCTTTTGACCTTTTCTTCTCTCTGCTTTTAATTACTTAGACTTTACGTCATTATGACGTAAGCATACAAGAAAACTCTACGCACACGTATAAATGTTCAGAATACATAAACGCACGCGCACACACACATATAAAAGCATTTTCGAGTTTAGATTTCATATAGTAAATTGCAATTCTTACTAAAGAAACTGAAGAATGTCTGAGACAGAAGAGAAACACAATGACACAAATATGATGGGACAAAGGAATACATTTTACTATTGTAACGAATAAGCAGAGGAAAGAGTATTCAATCCAACTCACACGGCCACGATTGCTTGTTATTGCTTTTTGTTGCTCGAAAGAAACCGCAAAAGCTGTCTGTATCCGCTTTTGTAATGATCCAGAGAAAAACAAAGCTGTCTTATCGCCTCTCGTTTCTCGTCCTCTCCTTCTGATATAGCATTTCTCTGCAATTCTGCTTGCTTCTCCAGTTCTTTAACCATCGCTCTCAGCTGCTTAAGTTGGTCCCCAATTTGCTCGAATTGGATGTCTCTTGATCTCATCTCTGCTTTTAGATTGTCTACCTCGGCACAGACGCCGTCTTTCTCTGCCATTAACATATCGTAACTCAGCTTGTGCTTGTCGAAATCTTTGTTCAATGCTTCGATTCGCTCATCTCGCGAGGCCAAGTCTATCTTCAATGCATCGATCTCAGCTTGCCTCTGAGCCTCTTTTCTCTGCATCTCCATTTTCTCTGCATCAGAATGCCTAATCTGATCTTCCAGTACCTGACCACGTGATTCAATTTCTTTGACCCGAGCTTCCAAGAAAGTCTGCTTCTCTAACAAACCAGCAACATTAGTCTCCAGCTTTGTTTTTTCAGAAGAGAATTTTTGCTGGCAATCACACAACAATTCCTTTAGCTTTGATATCTCAGCATCTGATACATCCAAACATTCTCTACTCAACTGAAGCTCAGCCACTATATTCCCAATGTTGAAACTTGAGTCTGAGAGCTTAGTTTCCAAATCAACCACCTGTTTTTGCAGCTCGAGAGCTCGCTTTTTCTCAGCCTCAATTTCTGTGTTCCTCGTCTCTATTTCTCTCCTTGCAATTTCAAGCTCAGCACATAGTTTCTCAGCAAGTACAACAGCAGATTCTCTCTTCTCAGTCTCACCTTTCAGTTTCTCAATCTCTTGTTCAGAATCTTGGAGCTTTAGACTCGTAGTCCTTAGCTCTTCCTCGCATTGGACAAATTTCTTCATCAATTCTCCATAGCTCATTTGTTTCTCAGCAAACTCATGGCTATCCATTGTCCCTGGTGAGACCAGGTGGTGGTTAAGAGATGAGTAAAAGGCCTCTGCTTCCGAGTCTAACTCGGAATAAGAAGAGTCAGAATCATGATTAGGAGAAACATCGGAACTGCCATTATCAAAGCTGAGAGCTACAGGTATTCTGTCAGACTCTGGAGTTACAGGGGAAGAGGCATTTTGGTCTGAACCTGACAGTTGATGTAATATAGATTTGTGTTTGAACAGAAACAAACACAATCAAAGAAGAGATGCGAATGAATTCGACAAGATTATATGTACCTGATGACATTTCTTCAAACGAGTTGGAATTCTGTGGCCTCCCACATGAATCATCAGAGATCTCTACTCCAGTTTCTGTGGGAGAATCCATCTACAATTAAACAAAAGAAAGAGAATCACGGGTTAAAAAATGATCAAGCAAACACCAAACGAAAGAGAAACAAGTGAAACAAAGGGAGGACAAGAAAACATGTTCTGGAGGAAAAAACACTTGTGCAATCATGAAATTCCAGGAAATAAAAACTAGGGTTTTGTTGGATTTGAAAGTATCCCTTTTTCTTTTAACTAAAAATTCGAACTTGAGTAGTTTTTGATTACTTGTAAACAAAAGTAAAATAACTAGTTGCAACAGGAAAATTAAGTACTTTTGAACAATTTGGTCATCAGATGAAGAACCCAGACCAAAAAAAAAAAAAACTCAGATCATAAGATCTACAAAACCCTCAACCGTACAAGCGAAGATCTGAGTCCAAATTTCAAAACAACAGATAAACATAAAATGAACTGACCTGAAATTGATTCGATTGAGAGGAAAAGGTCGCCCAGATTACAGGGGAGAAACCGAGGATGGTTTATGTAGACAATTGTAGGGTTACGAGTTACGATGCGGAAGGTGGAAAGGTTAGGGAACAAAGAAGAGGGAAAAAAGAGGGAAGATTTGTCGTATAGCGAAGAGAAAGTGGCGCTCTTTGGGATTCAAATGTTTGCTATTTTCTCCATTTGTCAATTTACAGCTGTATTTCTGCCCAGTGGCCAAACATCGGCACATGCAGAATACCTACACTTCAACAGTAAACCAATTATTGGGCTCGGTTTCGGTCCTTTGGTTTGGAGATTGAACATGCACCGAAAATAAACCAATTGGATTCCGAGTGTGTGATCATGGTTTGTCCAATTTGTCGATTTTGTTGGGCTTGATGGTCTTACATTTGGGCCTTTGGGTTTTTGGCCCCAAATATTGTCGTCTTCAACCTTGTGCTTTGTTCGGTTATTTATACTTTCTTAACTCTAGTAGTATCACTATCTTCTTCTTTTTTTCATCCGAAACTTATTCATCTCTGTAATATTATCTGAGAAGACATTTTTGAAAATGAAATTTTGTTTTGTAAGTTATTACATGAAATGCCATTACAAATAAGAAAAAATAATTGAAATAGGAAAAGATATAATTGTCTTTTAAAATTATTGATGAGCATATGAAAAGTATTTATTTCTCGTTAAATATGTTATTTACTATTTAGTTTCTTAATTATTATGATATTAAATAATAATTAATCCATACATATTCAAAGAAAATATATTCGAGATCTTTGCAATATTTTTCACTTTGATTATTATATTTTATTTGAATATATATAAAAACAAAAGTTTGAAAAAAATATTTTACTAATTTTATAAAGAGGTAGACATGAGAAAATCGATTTTTTAAGAGTTTGTGAACTGACCACAAAAACCATAGTCACTAAACGGTGTATATTAAAATTATGTTTTAAAGATTATAAGTTTTTGCGAATTAGTCCGAATGATATTTTAGTTCATTGCAACACTACAAGAAAACAACCTCATTCCAACGGAAATTTACGACGAAATTAAATCGATGTAAATTACTAACGAAATTGCATCGTTGCTAATCCCAAATTTTACGACGATTCTCGAATAACGACGATCCTATTACGACGATTCTCGAATAACGACGATCCTATTACGACGATCCTATTACGACGATTTGTCAACCGTCGCTAATCCGTTCATTCAAACCCCATTTTACATCGATTTTACATTGAATATGTCCGTTGTAAACGACTTGTTTTCTTATAGTACAAAACATGTTAAATAGATATGTTAATCCGGATTGACAGTTAGACGTATTATAAAATTATGATAAATTTTTT
>PKMM01027923.1:232642-262259 GCA_002933915.1 Eutrema heterophyllum | reverse complement strand
TGTGGATGTTAAAAAACAATACAATTATTGGAAGATTACATCTAAAAAAAGTTCTTGCTACACAATAACAGAAAAGTAACACTAACCTCAGTTTTACCAAGTTTTTCGTAAATTTCTTCAAGCGGAATCCCTTTCATCGGACTATATTTGAATTGCGACTTGCACATCCGAGGACAAGAAGGGTTTGCTGGTTGCTTAGGATCTTTGAGGAACGCCGCCTTCAGAGCCGGAATTGTCTCAAACGCAAGAAGCTACACAATAAGAGAAGAGAAAGACATGAACAATTTGAATAGATATTAAAACTAAAATTTAGTAAAGTAATAATGAAAGTTTGATTTAAAATATGAATCAATTACCTCTAGAGGAATAAGGAAAGAGGGAAAGCACCACTGTTCTTTGTCGACGACGCCATGGAATTTCGGTCGTATCTCATTGATGTGGCACAAATTGTCATAAAAAGAAAATCTTCCCCAGGGAAATGTCTTGCACAACTCCAAATCGTTAACAGCTCTCAAAAAGAAACTCTCCACGGACGGTGCTTCTGCTCCGGTCTTCTTCTTTCCAACTATAACACTCGATAAGAAGTAGAGGACCGCCATATTCAACCTATCTTTGCAATTTCTCATCCCCTTAAACTTCCTCTCCACATCCGCCAACCTAATTGTTGAACCCATTTCGAAGTGCCTCTCAATAAACGCAGTTCCTCCCATCCTCTCCCAATCCAGTGGATAGTTGTGACAGAACAATCCAGAGATGATTCCATGTTCTCTTATGGAATAACGGATGGGAGTTCCATTGACCAAAAACCAAGCCTCCCGGATCTTCGATGTGCACACAGTCCGAAGAAGAAGCATCCACATGCCCATGGACTTGTGGTTTTTAAGCTCCGGCATGTGGAAGAAATGCTTGAACTGAGGATGGTCATGAAACCATCCTAGCTCCTTCTCCGTAAGAACCTTTTTCAACGTCTCGATTGTCTTCAACAGAGAACACCTTGTCTCAATCTTTATGGACTTATTATACTGAGTTGTTGGAAAGAACATATTTGTCGGCTTCAATGCTTCAGTTTCCTCCTCAGCTACTCCCTGCAATCAAAAAACAAATTTAAATCACAGTAGTTCTCCAGTTGTACCACGCATTATATCCAGTAGTTCTCCAGTTGTACAAATTCTTATAACACAGTAGTTCTCCAGTGTTACCTAGTGTTACGTTTCTTTTTAACAACAAATTTTGACTCTCGATTCCTTTACATACCTTCCCCTTTCTGTTTCGATTCGAATTCAGAGTGTCTTCCTCAGCCCCAGCTTCTGTCCCGGTTTCCGCCGCTTCCTCTGATTCCGTAGAATCAACTATAGTTGGAACGCTCCGAGGAACTCTTTCGTTTATAGGAGTTCCATCTTCCGAAACAGAGGCTCTTTTTGTACGGGCCTTGACGGTTCCCTTCATGACCTAACATATCAACAAAGAGAAGAATTAGGTTTGGTCGGATTATCTTTAATCGAAATCGAAAAGAAAGAGAAAAGAATTAGGTTTCGAATTGGGATTGATTCAATACCTTAGAGAAGAGGAATTGGGATAAGAGTTGAGTTGCAAGGATAAATCCTCCGAATTGCAAGCTTAGTGTTAGGATATCCTTAGTGTTACTCGGTTGTGCGATTTTTAGAGGGAATTTCTTTGTTTTGAAACGAAGAAAAGAAGAAGAGGAAGAAGAAAAGTCGCGATTTGAAGTTTTGATTTTAGGATTCGGAAATTGTCCGATTTTACAAAGAATGGGTCGGATCCGTCAGGTTGGGTTCGTAATTAAGTGAAACTTCCATGGTTTATTTGGGTTTTCGCCCACTTTTCAGTTAAAAAAAAAAAGAAAAAAAATTGATTTTTGTCGGGTCATTTGAAAATTGGGGTTAAGAGATGGGGTCTTTTGAGGTTTTGATCCTATACCAAATGATATAAGATTGATTCTCACAATCTTATGAACACATGATTTCAAGGCCTCCGAGTTTGATGGATCGAAGTTCGCCACACAAAGTTGCGGAATGACTTTGTGATAAGAACACAAGTCAATGTCAGAATGAATCCACACAAAGACAGTGACTCAAAACGCTTTCTAACTTAAGGAATCCACCTAAAGCCTAGAAAAACAAGAGACAAGCTTAAAAGCTTCAAAGAGATGAACTCAGATCATTTTTTTTCAATAGAAGGTGTGTTTTACAATGAATAAAATGAGCTTTTTATAGCTCTTACAAGTTGTGATCATCACAATAAAATAAATTAAAATAAAACAAGAATCAAGCAAAAATAAAGAGAGGCGTGATTGATGGTGATGATGAAGCTTAATCGTGGGGCATTGATGAAGGATCGTTGACTGAAGGGGATGAATATGGACTTAATTTTCTTGATTACTTTTGGACGTCTGAGATCAACAGGAGTGAATGGAGGGTCAAGATCTCCCATAAATATATGGCTTTGATTGTTGGTGAGAAATGAGCTAAGTCTGATATGGAAAGTAGTTTGATTATGCATGTTTGTGCCTTCCATGATTTTCTGATGAATTTGGACGTCTTTACTCTTTGTGAAACCTTCTAGATGGTCTGGATGATTCACTTGATCACAACAATTCCACATCATATGATGACCATGGCTGACCCTGGATATGATGACCTCATCAGTTATGCACTAACTTTGAAGTGGCAAAAGTTTTTGTCGAATCGGATATGTCAAAGGTACCAAAATCTTTTAAGTTTCAGTTGCCGGAGGAAGAGGAGAGCGAAGTGGAATTCTCCTACCCCTGGCTACCTCCAAGGTGTTCTACTTGCGATAAATGGGGCCACGTCGCTGATGTCTATCTAGTTAATACTAAGAGGAAGCATGCATATTCTAAAACGACCTACAAACGGAGTTCGGCACAAAGTGTACCGAAAAAGGAGACAATGGTGGGTTTAAACTCAAAGAAACGACGCTGGAAAAAGAGAATGAAGTCAACTAGGAGGAGGAAAATCAGGCAGAAGGAGGAAACTCGGTTATAGCTTTATCCGAGAAAACAAATTCTCAAACCGGAAACGGAAGGGAAAAAACGGTTCATATCTCTGTTTCGTCCAAATTTTCAAAGAACGTAGAGGCAGAGGAAAACAAAGATTCAGAGGTTGAGTCGGAGAAAATTTACAACAATGGTGAAAGTAGCCGATACAGCTAAGGAAGAGCAGTGGTGTGCGGTATCTCCAACAAAAATTGTGAGACATAATGGTAACTATGGAGGGGAAAAATTTGAAGTTTCAGTATCTCCATCTCGATACTCTGTATTGGAAGGAGAAGAGAAGGAAAAAGAGGATAAAGATGAGGAGGAAGAAGAGGGGGAGATTAAAAACATTGATGAGGCAATGATAGATCAAGAGGATGTAGCAGAGATGCACGAGGAAAAAAGGACCCGCCCACAAATTCCATGTGCATGCTTCTAATGCTGGCTAAAAAAATCAAGGTGACTCATATGCATCGATTATGAAGGACAAAAATCCTTCGACTTCAGGCAGAAGAGTCTTCAAGAAAAACAATAATTATGTCGTGTTTTTCATGGAATATGCGCGGATTTAACAAGGCTCGAAAACATTATGTGGTTCGAATTGGGTAAATAACAAATCTTTGCAGTTTGGATGCTTGCTTGAGACGAGAGTCAAGGAGACAAAAGCATCAAGTATTGTCGCTTCGATTTTTCAAGGGTGGTCGTTTTTGTCGAATTATGAACACCACATGTTAGGTCGCATATGGGTGGTTTGGAGAGAAAATGTGCGACTAACACCAGTGTTCAAAAGTGATCAACTGATTGAAATGCGGTTGAAGGAAGGAAGTCGTTATGGGTGGATTTAAGAAATCATCAAGACTCACCACTGTTTAGAAATAAGTCATGGTTAGTTTGTGGAGATTTCAATGAAATTTTGGATGTGGAAGAGCATTCGGGATTCAATACGTACTTCCCCATCTATACCCGTCGGAATGAGAGATTTCCAAGAAGTTGTAAAGTATTGTTCTTTTACGGACCTTGGCTCTCAGGGGCCTCTCTCTATTAACTTGGTGTAATAAGGCTTGTGTGCAAGAAATTGGATAGAGTAATGGTAAATGGGGCTTGACTAAATACACACCCTCAATCATATTGTGTCTTTGAGGCTGGTGGTTGCTTAGATCATCTAAGAGGAAGGATTATGATTGAAGCTGAAGTAGCGAGAGGTAGAAAACCATTTAAATTCTCAAACGTATTAACAAGCCTGCCAAAATTCTGGGAAGTGGTGAAAGAATTATGGGATACAACTGAGGAATTATTCATCTCCACGTCAGCCATGTATAGATTTTCAAAAAAACTAAAGGCATTGAAACCGATTCTGAGAGCTTTGGGAAAGAGGAACTTTGCGATCTCCCTAAATGTGCTAAATGTGCTAGAAACTATCAGACAAACTGTATTATAAATTGTTTTTGTAGATTTATCTGAATCTACGCAATATACAGTGTAAAAACTATCAGACAAACTGTTCTACACAGAGAGAAAAACTGCTAATAGGAAAGAAATTACCAAAGAGAAAAGTATCAAGGCTTTTGTTCAACATGAACTCATAAATCAATAGCCTCTCTTCTCCTTCAATGCAACATCCCAAAATCTGAACTAAGTTTTTGTGTTGTAGTTTTGAGATGAGTACTATTTCATTCATGAACTCCTCTTTGCCCTGCCCCGAGCTGCTAGAAAGCCGTTTTACAGCAATTTCTTTCCCATCTTGCAGCTTTCCCTGAAAAAAATTGGTGATGTCATTTCGATAGCATAAACAGAAAATACAAAAGAGCAAAGAGGATAAAAATTCTCCGACCTTGTAAACTGAACCAAATCCACCTTGTCCGAGTTTATTCGACAGACTGAAATTATTGGTTGCATTTTGAATGGTATTCATCTCAAAGAAATTTAAACCTGAGACATCTTGTGGTTCCAGATCATTTCTCCATGCATCTTGTGAAGCATTCTTTGAAATATTAGCTGAAATTAGAGTTAGATAAATAGTAAAGTCATCAGTGTGTTACCGTTAGCAAGCAAATGAATAGATAAGTAACAAGAGATCAATAGAGAAATAGTTACCATTATGTTTCACTCTGTATCTCCATCCACCAAATGCAGCAGAACCCAATATCACAAAAAGGGAAATGCTCACAACACTAGCTGCAATTGTCTTCTTGTGATTATTTCCACCTAAGATATATAAGACAAAAACAAATTAAACAATAAGCAATGCTACTACTGAAAATAACAGTATCAAAGGAGTTGAAGATAAAGTTATAAATGAAGAAGTAGCTATTTCGTGTTACATTTTAACCCTTACCTAGTTCAGAACGTGCAAGACGAATGGAAAGAAGCTCTCCTCCCGGAGAAAACTGCATTACGTCTATTAGCTCTTGATTCCATATTAAGCACCCAATTCCACGAATAAAAGCAAAGGCCAAGCAAGAACAATTGTGGAGGCAACTTCGATAGCAGTCTTCAGCATCCACAGAACTTACAAATTCGTAAAAGTCTGGAGGCGTTATGTTGGCAATAGGATGGAAGACGTTTGCAACTTTTCCAGTAGAGTTTCCTTGACAATCTAGTTCGGTACGCCTCACACAACCACCGGTCCAGTTTCCTCTTTTCCACTCCTCAATGGATTTAGGTACAAACCCTTTGAAGCATTTACACTTTGGAGAAACTGACACAACACACAACCCAAAAGGTCCACATACACCGTAAACATCACATGAACTGGCTGGAGCCTCAATGGCTACTTCCCAGTCGGTCCCACTATGCTGAAAAAGCTTCAGAGAGCCCTCTAATGTTAAAATTATACGTGAAAGTTTGAATAAGTTTTTGTCTGAGTAAGAGAAAGACCATGACCCGTTTGCATCCTGCTGAAAGTCAAATGGACTTGCTAAACTTTCATCAGATAGCGGTATCCCGGTGAACCTTGTTTTAGCCCATGGACCGGTTCTATAATATGGCGTTGAGCCTCTCATAGTAAGCCCCTGTGATGGCACTTGCGGTGTAAACAGAAATACAAAGTCACCAGGAGATGGATCAGCGCAACTTTTCCAAGAAGTGAACACCCGCTTCTCACCGGTGGCGAAGTTATACATCAGGGGCGAGAAAGGGAGCAGAGTATCACCAAGATGCGCAAAGCTTTCCCATAGAGTTCTTCCCGAAACTTTGTCTATGACAATAAGATTCCCGGTGTCCGAAAGCTCTGCACGAGACCCGTTAGATGCAGAAGCTTCTCCGGTGGACCAGACAACGCCATGTTTGCCATTAAATAAGAGAAGACTTCCATTGCTGCTGATGGTTAGATTTGCCGTGGAGTCTGTAACAGGCTTTTCTCTATTGGCCACCCACACAACCACCTGGGGAATGATACCTTTGAACCAGATTCCAACGTACTGAATTTGGGAATTATTAGGACTGAAGAAACCCAGTTCATAAATCTCATTAGAGGAGCTGAGAGTTTGTCCTACTGACAAAGGACTTTCCGGCGTTATAGCTGCATAGCTAAAACTTAAGAGCGTGGTAAAAAAGAGTAAACAAGCAAACCTTGTCATTCCCATGCGTGTTCTTGTGTCTCCAAGAACGATCTCCTTTAGATTGGTTAATAAGAGCAGGTAAGCCAAGAAATGAAAGTCTGGGAACTTGTGAAACTATTCTTAAGAACCTATTAACAATGTTGACCACACACATTAAAAAGTCAAAAGTCAAAAGTGAAGCAAAAAGTGCGATCGTGAAAAAGAAAAGACTTTTTTTTTGTGAAAAAGAAAAGATTATTCCTCTACGAGGCAGATCTTCGCCTCTGGTACCGATGGAGGAAGAGGTCGCCGCCGGCCTGAAGTCGGATCAGAGCGTCGGAGAATGGGTTAGTCACGGCTCCAGAAATCTCAAAGATTCAGTAAGTCCAAAAGATTCCATTGAATATCGATAGCACTAGTTTGTCGTCGGAGGTTCTTCCGCCGGTCGCCGCGATGTCGTCACCGGAGGGCTTCAAGGAAATCATCTTGGGATAATGTGGTCAAGAACAAATCGACTCTTCCGAAGTATGATTTTCAAACATCAGAGAAGAACGGAACAGGTGTAGCGGTGGTTCCAAATGAAGTGATCGAAGATGCCCCACTATGGGAAGATCTACTGGTCGGAAGGTTCTTATCTACTGCTCCTCACGTGGCTAAGGTTCACGTTATCATGAACAAAATCTGGCCACTGGGAGATAATTCAGTGAAAATAGATGTATTCGTAGTCAACTCAACTACAATGAAGTTCAGGATTCGTGACTCAGGAGTTCGAACACGGGTACTAAGAAGAAGCATGTAGAATATTGCTGATATCCCCATTATAATATCGAAGTGGTCACCAATCATTGAGGAAACTCAACCAGAAGTTAAATGGATCCCCATGTGGGTGATGGTGAAGAAAGTTTCACCCTCTATGTTTTCATGGAAGGGACTCGGTTTCCTCACTAGTGCTTTGGGTGTACCAAAGAGACTCCATCCTGAAACAGAGTTATGCACTAACTTTGAAGTGGCAAATTTTTTTGTCGAAACTGATATGTCAAAGGAACTACCAAAATCTTTTAAGTTTCAGTTGCCGGAGGAAGAGGAGAGCAAAGTGGAATTCTCCTACCCCTGGCTACCTCCAAGGTGTTCTACTTGCGATAAATGGGGCCACGTCGCTGATGTCTGTCTAGTTAATACTGAGAAGAAGCATATTCTAAAACGACCTACAACGGAGTTAAGCACAAAGTGTACCGAAAAAGGAGACAAAGGTGGGTTTAAACTCAAAGAAACGACGCTGGAAAAAGAGAATGAAGTCAACAAGGAGGAGGAAAATCAGGCAGAATGAGGAAACTCGGTTATAGCTTTATCCGAGAAAACAAATTCTCAAACCGGAAACGGAAGGGAAAAAACGGTTCATATCTCTGTTTCGTCCAAAGTTTCAGAGAACGTAGAGGCAGAGGAAAACAAAGATTCAGAGGTTGAGTCGGAGAGAATTACAACAATGGTGAAAGTAGCCGATACAGCTGAGGAAGAGCAGTGGTGTGTGGTATCTCCAACGAAAATTGGGAGACATAATGGTAACTCTGGAGGGGAAAAAGTTGAAGTTTCAGTATCTCCATCTCGATACTCTGTATTGGAAGGAGAAGAGAAGGCAAAAGAGGATAAAGAGGAGGAGGAAGAAGAGGGGGAGATTAAAAACATTGATGAGGCAATGATAGATCAAGAGGATGTAGCAGAGATGCACGAGGAAAAAAAGGACGCGCCCATAAATTCCACGTGCTTCTAAGGCTGGCCAAAAAATCAAGGTGACTCATACGCATCGATTATGAAGGGCAAGAATCCTTCGAATTCAGGCATAAGAGTCTTCAAGAAAAAACAATAATTATGTCGTGTTTTTCATGGAATATGCGCGGATTTAACAAAGCTCGAAAACATTATGTGGTTCGAAGTTGGGTAAATAACAAATCTCTGCAGTTTGGATGTTTGCTTGAGACGAGAGTCAAGGAGACAAAAACATCAAGTATTGTCGCTTCATTTTTTCAAGGGTGGTTGTTTTTGTCGAATTATGAACACCACATGTTAGGTCGCATATGGGTGGTTCCGTTGTCTATGCTTCAAATTCAGTTGAAGGAAGTCGTTATGGGAGGATTTAAGAAATCATCAAGACTCACCACTGTTTAGAAATAAGCCGTGGTTAATCGGTGGAGATTTCAATTAAATTTTGGACCTGGAAGAGCATTCGGGATTCAATACTTCCTCATCTATATCCGTCAGAATGAGAGATTTCCAAGAAGTTGTAAGGTATTGTTCTTATACGGACATTGGCTCTCAGGGGCCTCTATTAACTTGGTGTAATAAGCGTGAGGAAGGGCTTGTGTGCAAGAAATTGGATAGAGTAATGGTAAATGGGGCTTGGCTAAATACACACCCTCAATCATATTGCACTACAAGAAAACAAGACGAATTCCGACGACATTTCCGACGGACTTTATTCCATCAGAGAATTTCGACAGATTTGCGACGCGTTTTCGACGTATAAAAGAGTCGTCGGAAATTTGTATCCGTCGGTAATCCGTCGGATAGTTCCAACAATTTTCCGACGACAAACATCTGCCGGAATGAGTCTGAAAGATTTCCGACCTACTTTTGACAGAATTTATATCCGTT
This sequence comes from Eutrema heterophyllum, assembly GCA_002933915.1. Taxonomy (NCBI): domain Eukaryota; kingdom Viridiplantae; phylum Streptophyta; class Magnoliopsida; order Brassicales; family Brassicaceae; genus Eutrema; species Eutrema heterophyllum. The sequence continues at coordinate 253,058 of PKMM01027923.1, read as the reverse complement.
TCAAAACGAATATAGACGTTACTAGCCGTTTGAATTTGTCAGGTTCCGTCGGAATGCCGTCGGAATGCCGTCGAAAATCCGTCGGATGCTGCGCATAATTTTCTTATAAAAACGTTTCCACCCTATCTCATTCCTTAAAATTACCAAAACCAAAAACACTCTCATCTAAAAACCTTATAAAATGTCTTCTTCAGATCCATATAATTATTTTCGATCGTGAATGGATAAGCCTCATCAAATTCCGGAGACGGGCCTACTTACGGAAGAGTACAAAGAAGGTCTCTAGCAATTCATGGCATTTGCAACCACGCAGAAGAAAGCCAAAAAATCCGGTAAAATCTATTGTCCATGTACTAATTGTTAGAATCGTAGATTCATGGTGATAGACGAAGTATGGTCACACCTGTTTATCAATGGGTTTGTGCGTGGTTACAAAGTTTGGTATTATCATGGAGAAAATGATACAATGGTAGATTATGCTAGTACTAGTAAACAACTTATTATAGATAGCTTAGAAGAACCTGCAACGGAAGTAGAAACTGTAGGTCATGTTCAGATGGTGAGCGATGCGTTTCGTGAAAGTATACCATCAGGTGCTGAGTATGGAGATAGAGGTGAAGAACCAAATTTAGAAGCTTGGAGGTTCTTTGATATGTTAGACGCTGCTAAAAATCCGTTATATGATGGTTGTAGAGGTGGACATTCCCCTTTATCAGCTGCAACTAGGATGATGGGTATAAAGACGGATTTTAATTTGACTGAGGAGTATGTGGATGCAATAGCTGATTTTGTGAAAGACATCTTGCCAGAAGATAATCTTGCACCAGCATCATACTATGAGATACATAAACTTGTTGATGGTCTTGGATTGCCGTATCAGATGATAAATGTGTGCATCGACAACTGTATGATCTAGTGGAAAGAGGACTCAGACCGTTCGACATGTCGTTCTGTCGTAACCTCAGTATAAGGAAACAAGTGGAAGAGTGAAACTCTCATATAAACGGATGTGGTATTTGCCGTTAAAAGAGAGATTGAAGAGTTTATATCAATCCGAGCACACAGCGGGAGCAATGAGATGGCATGCAGAGCATACAACGGGTGGAGAAATTGCTCATCCCTCAGATGCAGGAGCATGGAAACATTTTCAATCCATGTATCCCAGTTTTGCGTATGAGGCGAGGAACGTATACCTTGGGTTATGTACTGATGGTTTCAACCCTTTTCGGAAGCATGAGAGACAATATTCATTGTGGCCTGTAATTGTAACACCTTACAATTTGCCGCCATCTTTGTGAATATGGCGAGAGTTCTTGTTCCTTAGCATTCTTGTTCCTGGACCAGAGCATCCGAAGAGATCAATTAATGTGTTTTTGCAGCCATTGATTTATGAGCTGCAAATGTTATGGGAGCAATGTGTTGTTGATTTGATTGTCATAGGCGATTTCTACTAAGCGATCATCCTTATCGTCGGAGCACCACATTGTTTAGGAAGAACCGTCGAGTATTTGATGGTCCACCTCCTGAGTTAGATGGACATTATTTGTTGGAATAGTTCAGAGATTTTGGTGCATATAAGACCGTTGATTGTGGTGGTATAGGACATCATCCTGTTAACGGTTGTGGCAACCTACATAATTGGCACAAGAAGAGTATTTTTTTGGGATTTGCCTTATGATAACACCGTATTTTTACCCGTTTTATCGTTTATTTAAGAACACTTTAATAAGTGTTTCATTCGGTTTTCTATGTTTTTATTATGGTTTTCGCATATTCGTAGTGTCAAGACTCTTTTCAGTTTACTTAGGCAAAAACGATGCAAATTGGAGAAAAACCAGATTTTTGGCTAAGAGTCAAACCATCAGAAGTTCAACCCTTAAAGAAGATCTTCTCACCGTCTGATCCAGCCCAATTTTGGAGATATTCTAGAAGGACCATCTACCTTTCCATTCCAAGTGATTTGAGAACGATCCAACGGTTCAATCAAAAGATACATTAAGAACAAAACGTCCCAGTTCACTGATAACACCATATTGTACATGTTTTTAGGGCTTTATTTTCATAGGTTTTTAATTTCATTTTGTATAGTTTTGAGATATTTTCATGCATTTGAGTCTTTTTCTCTCCTTGTCATGCATTTTAGAGTCATAGGTGTGTTTCTTTGCATTTGCATTGCATTTGTGGTCTTTTTAGGTACATTTCGAGCTTGTGGAAGCATTGAGAAGCTTGGATGAAGATCATGGGGCAAAAAGGACCAATTTAGAGCAAGAGTTATGCCCAAAAATCAAGGAAAATACAGAGGCCATCCGACGTGCTTTAAAGATCGACTCATATGAAGGGTTTACATTTGTATTTAGCTTTGGAGATCTTCATTAAAGTCGTAGATAATTGAGTAACCTTTCGTTTGAAGGTGGTTTCAAGTCATTCGGAGTAGCGGTTCAAAAGATACATCAAATTTAGTGAGCATATTATGTTTATTTGATTCTTGTTCTTCATTTCTATGTCTTTTTCTCTTGTGTTCTTCATGTTCTTATGAGTTGACTTTTTGTTGGATTTTGGATTATGCTTGATTTGGATGGTTTGATGGTTGATTGTTGATGCTTAGGACTATATAAACATTTGTTCTCATGTTATGAGGGATCTTAATGCTAGAATCGAATTGACAACTCATTTCTAGAACTTAAGTCATTTATCGCCCATAAGGTGTTCGATGAAATGTCTAGAAAATTTCCAAGCATGCAATTCAATTCTTAGCCAATGGAAATTGATGATTAAGGTGAATTGTTGACTTGTATGGACTAATGCTTAATGATTACGGATCATTTAGTTGCGAACGGAAGTTCTTGGTAACTTGATGATTTGTAAATGGATTAGTGGAGTGAACTAATCTACTTGTGTGATCCATGTCATAAGAATGAATGTGCATTGAATGTTTAGGCATCATTAGTCAATTGTTTTGATGGTTAGATAATGGTGATTTAGGATGATCTTGGATAAGTCTTTCACTTAGGTTGGTTCTTTACCAAACATTTTGTGAGCTTTGCATATCTTAGCCAACGGAAGTTGATGTTTATAGTGTTTAGTTAACAATTGGAATTGTTTCTTTAATGCTTGTTGATTACTTAATCACAAATGGAAGTTTGTTCTTGATTTAGTAATTAACAAAGTGATTAGTGCCATGGAAATGGATTAGTCATATTTGTGAATTCCATGTTCTAAGATAGTGGTTAATGCTTCCAAATGATTCATTGTTTGATTGTTACACATCTCATTGATAGTTTAGTTCATGATCCAACATTTTAGTATTGTGTTTTGGTTTTCTTTCTTGCATTTCAATTTTTATTCCCATAAACATAAGAAACCAAAAAGATTTGCTCTAGCTTAAGAAGTTTTTTGCATTCTTAGTGCTTCAATCTTAACCCCATATGGATTGACATCTCAAGTGCTACAATTACATGAGTACACTTGGGAAATTGAATACAAAAATATCTCGTATCATTCACCACTCCCATAAGCTCTCCACCCGCGGCCAGAAGCCATTTCACCACTGCCAGAGAAGCTCCACCCGCGGCCAAACACCATTTCGCCACAGCCAGAGGCCTTGGACCCGCAGCCAACACAGTTTTGTCCTGAAAAGCCCGTTTGCAAATCCGTTTCAAGCCCACTTCGATTTCTCTTCAAGGGAAACCCTAAAGTCCACTAAAGCAAGAGTTGAAGACATAAATATGTACTTAGCAGCCCCAAATTTTGTGTGCCTCATTTATATATCATGGTTTTTACCCGTTTTTAACCATGATATAAGTCTTATTTATAGAGTCTTTCTAGTATTTTGGAGTCTTTTCGAGTCTTTACAGGTTTAGGTACGTTTGGAGCTAAATTTGAGATATTAGAGCATTTTGGAGCCAAGCAAGGATCATGTAGCTGAAGGATCGAGTTGAAGTCCTGGTGTCGACCGACACCAGCCTGAAGAGTCGACATAGAAGCTTGGTATCGATCGATACCACTTATGGTGTCGGTCGATACCCATCGCATGAAGAGAAGGATTGCGACTTTTTACAAGTCTGATGAAATTGCACCTTGGCCCAGAGGACTTTAATAATTACAAGAAGCCCCAGAACGTGTTTTAAGATTATAATTAGGTTTTTCAGCCACTTTTGTGGGCAACGGATTATTTTACTTTGGTTTTCCGTGAGAGAGCTTTCTGAGGGAGACAAGTCTGAAACTCTGTTCATCCGAGAGAAGATTTCGAACCCTTGTTTACTCTCATCTTATTTATTTATTTCAGAGATTTATTCAGTTATGTTTATTGTTTCAATCTCCATGTCTGAGTAGATCTCCTGTTAGGTTTAGGGTTCTCATAAGGGATTTCATTGAATGCTAGGTTAATTAGTTGGTTAGGATTCATAGTCTGAATTAGTTCTTCACCTTAGGTTGTTCTTAAAGTTAATTCTAGATTGATCACCTGGAACTTAGATCTTAGGTTAATCGATTAGGCACGACAGTGCAATTGATAATCTGATAGAGTCTAGGGTGAGCAAAATAACTATCTGCAAAGAGATTTGGTTTAGTTGTTTTGTGAACAGATCAAACCTGGACTTAAGGCTAGTTTAGTCTTTAGGATTTGCAAAGAGATTTGGAATTCTAAGATTTAGAATTAGATAACTCTCGCAACGACAGTTGGTTAGTTATAGCTTAGTGATTTTAGTTCAAGAACCGGGCTTAACCTGAACCCTGACCAGTTAGTTCATCTGCATTCTTTGATTTCCTGAGAAATACTTTGAACCTATCTTTCCTCCATCGAATTTACAACCGTTTAATTTACGTTATTGCTTTCAATTACATTGATCACTTAGCTTAATTCGAACCTTTAAAATCTATAGTGTGATTCTTGAGTCTCTGTGGATTCGACCCCTAAATACTACAATCGACAAAGCTGTTAGTACTTTAGGGTATTACATTTGAGCTTATCAAATTTGGCGCCGTTGCCGGGGACTCTAAATTCGCCATTAGATTTCAGCTTAAGAATTTCGACTAAGTTCGACGATGTCGATCGATACCCAACTGGTGTCGGTCGATACTCGTCTTATTCTTTTTTGATTTTTGTTACTTACGTGCTTTGACTTTTGTGTTTCAGGTGTATGCCTAATCGCGAAACCAGAAGAAACAAGAGCACTCAGCTAGTTAATCTTTCCAACGAGGAACTAGCACTTTTGGAACGCACAAACAAGAAAGCAAAGAGGCCAGCAGAGATGAACAATCCAGTGGTTTTGGTTTGTGATGACGCTGGAGCTTTCAGAGACCAAGAGGGTCATTTGTGCAATGAGAGAGGGCAACGACTTGATGGAGATGGAAACATCATTGTCCCTCCAGCTGTTGTTGAGGAGATTGTCGCTGGGAATGTTAGGAATGTTGTGGTTGATCGTGGTAGAACAATTGGTGAGTACAACATGCCTGATCAGTTATATGCCAATCGATCAGCGATTCGCCCTCCTAGTTTTCCGAGGGATGACTTTGAGCTGAAACCTGCATACTTCGCTCTTGTGTGTCAGCAACACCCTATGGATTACATTGAGAGGTTTGAGGACTTGGTCACTAGCATGAAGTACAATGGAGTGCCCAACGATTACCTCCTCTGTAAGCTTTTTCCATACTCTCTTGGTGGAGATGCAGCTTATTGGCTTGAGTAGTTACCCCCTGGATCACTGACTACCTGAGAAGAGACTAAGAATGCGTTCTTGAACAATTTCTATGATGATGCAAGATCCGAGGAGCTTAGGAACAAGATCTCCCATTTTTCTCAGGGAACGACCGAGGCATTTAAGGCTGCTTGGGTGAGATTCAGGTCGTATCAGAGGGATTTTCCACATCACGGTTTCACTAAAGTTCAGTTGCTGGGTCTCTTCTTCAGAGAGATTGATTGGAGGTACCAAATGGCTTTGGATGCTGCGAGCAATGGAAATTTCAACACCAGGTATCCTGATGATGCTTATGTGCTTATTGAGAACTTGGCGTCTAGCAATAGCACCAAGAATGCAGACATGGAGCGCAAGAAGCAAGATGGTAGCATGGATGGATCGCAGATTGCTGAGGTTCAAGCTAAGTTGGATTCTGTGCACAATCTTTTGATGGGCAAGGCGATGAAGGCTGTTCATTTTGCTGATGAGGTTGAGACTTTCAATGAAGATGAAGTGGAAGATGTTAACTACATTGGTGGTTCTGGTTTTCAAGGTCAGAGAAATCAATACCACCAGAACAACAACAGAAACTTCACCAACAATGCTCAGCAAGGAGGGTACAAGTCTGAAATCAACCCAGCTGGTTTTGGAACAAATCAATTTGCCCAGAAACCATTCCAGAGCAGTGGCTATACCAGGAACTATGGGAGTTCGTCTTATCAACCTCTGCCTGCTAAAACCCTAGAGAGCAAGGTTGAGTATATGCTTGAGCAGCTTATTCAAGGACAACAGAAGATAACAGTGGATTTCAATGGGAAGATGGATGCTATGTACACAGATCTGAGTGGAAAGATCGAGGCTCTCAGTATTCATCAGAAGAAGCTGGAAACTCAGGTTGCCCAAACTGCAAGTGCTGTGAAGAGGCAAGAAGGTTTTCTTCCAGGGAAAACAGAAGATCCAAGGGCACACATCAATGCAATCACCTTGAGGAATGGAAAAGAGGTCAAACCGCCAGTGAAAATTGGCCTAACTGCAGGAAATTTCGTCGCTCTTGACGATGAGGATTCAAAAAATCCCAGGGTATCGACCGACACCTCCCAGTGTCGATCGAAACCAGTGCATATACTTTCACGGGACATCTCAAAACCCCGTGTATCGATCGATACCACCCCTGTATCGATCGACACTGACCCTGCAGTCGAGAAGACACCTGAGTTGACGCTAGAGAGGGTTTACAAACCGAGGATACCTTACCCTAGGCCTATTGGGAAGACTAAGAAGGAGGTGGAAGACTCTAGATGCAAGGAAATAATGGATAAGTTGATTGTTGAGCTTCCTTTTATCGATGCTATCAAGACTTCCCCAGCCTTCAGGAGATATGTCAAGAGGATGGTATCAAGCAATGCGAACCCTGAGGAAGTGTCTTGATGATTACTCATGAGTGCAGTGCAATTCTGACCAACAAGATCCCAAAGAAGCTACCAGATCCCGGGAGTTTTGTGTTGGATTGTACGATCTTCACCGAAAGATTTGAGCGTTCTCTATGTGATCTTGACTCAAGTGTGAACCTCATGCCATACTCAGTTGCTCAACGGATGGGGATGACAAACTTCAAGTCCACTAGGATCTCACTGATACTTGCTGATCGCTCAGTTCGACTTCCCGAAGGATTGCTCGAAGATGTTCCAATTAAGATTGGGAATTGCTTAATCCCAACTGATTTCATTGTCTTGGAATATGACGCAAAGCCCAAGGATCCTCTTATTCTGGGAAGGCCATTCTTAGCAACAGCTGGAGCTTTGATTGATTGCAGGAATGGGAAGATAGCTCTTAACATCGGTGATTTGGTCATGACTTTTAACATGGAGAAGATGATGAAGAGACCAACCATCGATGGGCAGACTTTCTTTGTTGATACCTTCAGTGACATAGCTGAAGAGTATTTTCTGGAGATGCATCCTGAGGATCCATTAGAGAGGGCGTTGGTCTGTTCAACTGATTCAAGGGTGTACTTGAGTGATGTTGCTGCTGGATATGCCAAGATGCTCGACACAACTAGAGTAGTATCGACCGACACCACTGAGGGTATCGATCGATACCATCCGCGATCACCAGAGAAGTTGGCTGAAACTTCTGCAAAGGATGCTGTGCTTGGTGATTGGAGTGAGGAGAAGGCTCCTAAGGTGGAACTCAAACCACTTCCAGCAGATTTAAGGTATGTTTTTTTTGGTCCGAATTCCACATACCCAGTGATCATTAATGCTTCCTTAAACAACGCAGAGATTACCTTACTGCTGAGCAAGCTGCGCAAGTATCGCAAAGCTCTTGGCTATTCTCTTGATGACATTTCAGGTGTATCTCCAGACTTGTGCATGCATAGGATTCATCTTGAGGACGAGTCAAAGTCTTCGATTGAGCATCAGAGGAGACTGAATCCGAACCTGAAAGAAGTGGTCAAGAAGGAGGTGATGAAGCTCTTGGAAGCAGGGGTTATCTATGTCATTTCAGACAGCTCTTGGGTCAGTCCAGTTCACGTTGTGCATAAGAAAGGAGGGATCACTGTGGTGAAGAATGAGAAGGATGAGTTGATCCCTACAAGGACAATCACTGGGCATCGAATGTGTATTGACTACAGGAAGTTGAATGCAGCCACAAGGAAAGATCACTTCCCATTACCATTCATTGATCAGATGCTGGAGAGGTTGGCGAGTCATCCATACTATTGTTTTCTCGATGGATACTCAGGTTTCTTTCAGATTCCGATACATCCAGATGACCAAGGGAAGACGACCTTTACATGTCCTTACGGCACATTCGCCTACAGAAGAATGCCCTTTGGATTATGTAATGCTTCAGCCACCTTTCAGATATGCATGATGTCTATCTTCACAGACATGATTGAGGACTTCATGGAGGTATTCATGGATGATTTTTCAGTGTATGGATCATCATTCAAGAGCTGTCTGGATAACTTGTGCAAGGTGCTACATAGGTGTGAAGAGAAACACTTGGTCCTTAATTGGGAGAAGTGTCACTTTATGGTTCAGGATGGCATCGTTCCTGGGCACAGGGTTTCTGAAGCTGGGATAGAGGTTGACAAAGCCAAGATTAAAGTCATGACAAGCCTCCAACCACCGACATCTGTGAAGGACATTCGAAGCTTCCTTGGTTATGCTGGGTTTTACAGGAGATTCATCAAGGATTTCTCAAAACTAGCCCACCCACTCACCGCCCTATTGTACAAGGAGGTCAAATTCGATTTCACCCCTGAGTGCCTTGCAGCTTTTGAGGAGATTAAGAAGGCGTTGATGAGTGCTCCTATTGTGCAACCTCCGAATTGGACTCTGCCTTTCGAGATTATGTGCGACGCTAGTAACTTTGCAGTTGGTTCTGTTTTGGGTCAGAGGAAGGATAATAAGCTGCATGTTATCTACTATGCCAGCAGGACGTTGGATGATGCTCAGCGTAACTACAGCACCACAGAGAAGGAATTATTTGCAGTCGTTTTCTCCTTTGAGAAATTTCGGTCCTACTTGATTGGGAGAAAAGTGATTGTTCATATAGATCATGCTGCTCTCAAATATCTGCTGCAGAATAATGATCTCAAACCTTGCATTTGTCGTTGGATCCTTTTGCTTCAAGGTTTTGATATTGAGGTCAAGGACAAGAAGGGCATCGAGAATGGGGTAGCTGACCATCTCTCGCGGATAAGGATCGATGAAGACGTGCCTATTGATGACTTCTTACCAGAGGATAACATCTACTTCATCGAGACTAGATTTCAAAGTGCTCCTGCCGAAAATCTGCAATTTTCACAAACTACAGGTGTTGGTATCGATCGACACTCACCTAGTATCGATCGATACTCCGCGATTTTTGGACCTGTTTTGTCTGTGGATCACGCTGGTGTTTCTGAAGGGTATCTAGCTGCTGTAGCTGTTCCAAATCAACCATAGTATGCTGATATTGCCAACTATATTGCTACAGACATCGAACCAAAGCATCTCAAGAAATATGGCAAGAAGAAGGTTATGAGTGACATAAGGAGATGTATTGATGGGATGTACAAGAGATGCATTGCATGCTCTGATGGGATGTACAGAAGATGCATTGCAGAATCTGAGGTACCTAACGTTCTGTTTCATTGTCATGGGTCTGAGTATGCTGGACATTTTGCTACTTTCAAGACAGTGTCCAAGGTTCTTCAAGCATGCTTCTGGTGGCCTACTATGTTTAAGGATGCTCATGCTTTTGTCTCACAGTGTGATGTTTGTCAGAGGAGGGGGAAGATCAGTAAGAGACATGCGATGCCACAGAACTTCATCCTTGAAGTTGAGGTTTTGATTGTTGGAGCATCGATTTCATGGGTCCCTTTCCTTCATCATATGGAAACAAGTACATCTTGGTTGTGGGGACTATGTGTCTAAGTGGGTGGAAGCAGTCCAACCAATGATTCTTCAGTGGTCCTTCAGCTTTTCAAGAGTATCATCTTCCCTCGATTTGAAGTACCTAGGATTGTTATCTGTGATGGTGGCACTCACTTTATCAACAAGGTCTTCGAAAAGCTGTTGAAGAAGCATGGTGTGAATCATCGCGTGGCTACTCCTTATCATCCTCAGACTAGTGGGCAGGTTGAAGTCTCCAACAGGCAGATCAAAGAAATTCTGGAGAAGACATTGGGTACTACTAGGAAGGATTGGTCTGCAAAACTAGATGATGCACTGTGGGCTTACATGACTGCTTTCAAGACACCACTTGGGACTACACCGTTTCACTTGTTGTATGGGAAAGCGTGTCACCTTCCAGTGAAAATCGAGCATAAGGCAGCCTGGGCTACAAAGATGATGAATTTCGACATCAAGTCTGCTGCTGAGAGGCGATTGATCCAGCTGAATGAGCTAGATGAGATTAGGCACCACGTCTATGAGAACTCGAGGCTGTACAAGCAGAGGACTAAGGCGTATCATGACAATAAGATCCTCTCCAGAAATTTTGAACCCAATGACCAGGTACTTCTGTATAACTCTCGTTTGCAATTATTTCTTGGAAAATTGCGTTCTCGTTGGTCAGGTCCTTTCACAATCAAGGAGGTCAGACCACATGGTGCAGTTGTCCTGATGAGTTCTACAGGCGAAGAGTTCACTGTCAATGGACAAAGGGTGAAACACTACTGGGCGAAAGCCGAGATTCCAAGGGGACACATAGTGCCTCTGGATGATGCACCCACCGCCTGAACGTACGCAAAGTCAAGCTAATGACTGAAAACAAGCGTTTGATGGGAGGCAACCCACTGGTGAGTCTGTATATTAGTCTTTTATTTTTGTCATTTTTTGTTTTTGTGTGAATCAGATGAACATGTGCTGTGCTGACACTTAAGAGCAAAAAAATCGATGAAAAGAGTTACCTGTGTCGACCTACGCTTGGTATCGATCGATACCAGACTGTGTGTCGGTCGACACCCCTACCCCAATCCGGTAATTTCTTGTTTTTCACGATTCCACTCAGTTCTTTTGGTCTCTTTTACCAACTCTAGGCTAAATAACACTGGGGACAGTGTTGTTCAAGTCTGGGGGAGGTAGTTGCTGACAATGTTTTTGTTTTTCTTAGAGTCAGTCGTCTTAGAGTCAAAAGTTGTTTTATTGAGTCAAAAATTTGTTGGAAATGATGATCTTTTTCTTGAATCTATTGTTCTGAATTTACTTCTAAGTGACCATTGTTACAGAATCAGTTCTAGATCGGACTAATGAAAAATCCAAAGGCTGACCAGTTAACTAGAAGACACCCATGTTTCCAGCAGAGTCCATTAAAGCCTGAGCCAAATTTTTGCACTTCATCGATGTGGTTGATGTCCATAGAGCTTGATTCCTCATTCATATATGACAAAGGAACCCATGTGTTTAAAGTAATGGTATCTCTCTCCCCTGTTATAAGTTAATAAATAAGAGCATAAAGAGATGAAATGATTTTCTTCTGAGTAGAGGGCTAGGAAAATTTCTAGCGATCCCATTATTCTACTTGTGAAGGAATGATCACACAAAGGTTGGAAGCGAGGTTAGGAAAATTTCCCGTGATACCACTATTCGCCTACGCCTTTGATACATCAAGAGGGAAGAAGCGGGGATTCGGTGGCAAACACCATCAATACTCGCGTTTCAGACCTTAATGTGTATATGCGGATCTAAAAAAAAATAGAAAGAACATGATGAAAAACAAGTCTGGGGGAGAGAAAACAATACCAAAAGTGTGAAAATCAGCTGGTTCTTTTGTCATGATATTGTATGGGAACGAATCTAGAAAGTTCTTGGTATTGGGTACAGCGATGAAACCGGCGATGAGGGCTTTATTGGATAATGCTGAGAAATAATGTGTGTAGTCTGGGAAGCTGCGAATGTCTACGGAGAAGTACATGGTGGTTAGATTTGGAACTGGTTATGTGATATGTGGAGCACTAAGGAAAAGGGTCATTGCAATGTTTCAAGAACAGGTGAGTCTCCGTGTTTTTCAAACCTCTTTCTCTTGTTTAGCTTTCTGTTTGCTTGAGGGCAAGCAAATGCTAAGTCTGGGGGAGTTGATATATCATGGTTTTTACCCGTTTTTAACCATGATATAAGTCTTATTTATAGAGTCTTTCTAGTATTTTGGAGTCTTTTCGAGTCTTTACAGGTTTAGGTACGTTTGGAGCTGAATTGGAGATATTGTAGTATTTTGGAGCCAAGCAAGGATCATGTAGCTGAAGGATCGAGTTGAAGTCCTGGTGTCGACCGACACCAGCCTGAAGAGTCGACACAGAAGCTTGGTATCGATCGATACCACTTATGGTGTCGGTCGATACCCATCGCATGAAGAGAAGGATTGCGACTTTTTACAAGTCTGATGAAATTGCACTTTGGCCCAGAGGACTTTAATAATTACAAGAATCCTCAGAACGTGTTTTAGGATTATAATTAGGTTTTTCAGCCACTTTTGTGGGCAACGGATTATTTTACTTTCGTTTTCTGTGAGAGAGCTTTCTGAGGGAGACAAGTTTGAAACTTTGTTCATCCGAGAGAAGATTTCGAACCCTTGTTTACTCTCATCTTATTTATTTATTTCAGAGATTTATTCAGTTATGTTTATTGTTTCAATCTCCATGTCTGAGTAGATCTCATGTTAGGTTTAGGGTTCTCATAAGGGATTTCATTGAATGCTAGGTTAATTAGTTGGTTAAGATTCATAATCTGAATTAGTTCTTCACCTTAGGTTGTTCTTAAAGCTAGTTCTAGATTGATCACCTGGAACTTAGATCTTACGTTAATCGATTAGGCACGACAGTGCAATTGATAATCTGATAGAATCTAGGGTGAGCAAAATAACTATCTGCAAAGAGATTTGGTTTAGTTGTTTTATGAACAGATCAAACCTGGACTTAAGGCTAGTTTAGTCTTTAAGATTTGCAAAGAGATTTGGAATTCGAAGATTTAGACTTAGATAACTCTCGCAACGACAGTTGGTTAGTTATAGCTTAGTGATTTGAGTTCAAGAACCGGGCTTAACCTAAACCCCGACCAGTTAGTTCATCTGCATTCTTTGATTTCCTGAGAAATACCTTGAACCTATCTTTCCTCCATCGAATTTACAACCGTTTAATTTACGTTATTGCTTTCAATTACATTGATCACTTAGCTTAATTCGAACCTTTAAAATCTATAGTGTGATTCTTGAGTCTCTGTGGATTCGACCCTTAAATACTACAATCGACAAAGCTGTTAGTACTTTAGGGTATTACATTTGAGCTTATCACTCATTGTGCCCCACTTGGGTGTCCCTTTGGGAGCCACCATCACGATTTCTAGGGTTTTTATTTTCTTTGTTCTTCGTTCTTTGTTTAGGGATATAGAGATTTCTCTTGAACCCTCTTTTCTATTATGTTCTTTATATTATGCAATCTCAGTTTATGTCTTTGCAAAAATTTACCTATACTTTTCTTTTCGAGATTGGTAGAGAAGTTCTCTCCGGACTTAGTTCTTAAAATCAAGAGGCTTCTTCTTCCATCTCTTGCTTATTGTTTAATTATGTCCTTGCTGTTAATTATGTTTAAGTAATTCGTTGTTGAGTTTAAGGGCTCCATCGAAGGGAATTGACTATGTTCGATAAGGATCTTCGCGAGCTAAACTTAGCCGATTTCTAGCTCTTTCTTATGGATAGTTGTTAATGCTAAATCTAGAGTCATGAACTAGAGGTGATTCATAGGTGTTAAGTACCACTAAAAGTGCTGGATCTAAAAACACTCAATTCGTTCATCCATAAGAGCGTGTGCATCGTAAGATCTCGAAAGTATACTTACGGAGTGCCGTGAACTAAGAAGAACCAGTGCGAACAACACGATCTTCCGCGCGGCCAGAGACGAAAGCTACTGGTCGAATGTATAGATTGTTGGTGTGTAGGATGTATGAAAGTAGGCTACGCTGTTTATTATGTTCAGTTCGTGGAGTTGAAATCTAGAAACAGTTACTAAGAGCTTTGTTACCGTGTTTTTAATCGATCATATCCAATAGATATGCCCGACAACTCAACATAAGTCTTTATTATTTTAGTAGCGTCTTATTTTCCTTCTTTGCATTCATCTTAGAAATCATGACAATCTATCCAAAACCTTATTTTCGTTTTAGACTTCCTTGCTATTCTTTGTCTAAGGTCTCGCAGAACAGCTCTCTAGATCTCCATGTGGATCGATACCTAAAGTACTACAACGCACGTATGTGCACTTGCAGAACCTTTAGGTTTATAAATTTAAAACCTACAGTTTTGGAGACGAATCCGACGCTATCACCTTATTGGAAGGACCATCTATTGAGGCATAATCTAGATGTCATGCACATTGAGAAGATTTTTTTCGACAATATTATGAACACCGTTCTCAATGTCCAAGGGAAGACGAAGGACAATCTGAAGTCTAGATTGGACTTGCCAGACATTTGTTCTCTTAGAGCACTACATGTGACATGTAACGGGAAGGCTCCGGTCCCGACTTTTCGGTTGGATGCACCTTCAAAGGCCCAGTTTTTTTACTGGATTTCTGATGGAGTTAAATTCCCGGACGAATACGCATCTGACCTTCGTAATTGCGTTGATCATGGAGAAGGAAAGTTTTTTGGGATGAAGAGTCATGATTGCCATGTTGTGATGCAACGCCCTCCTTCCATTTGCCTTTGCATGTCTTCTACCATGTAATGTCCACGAAGCAATTGCAGGTACACGTACTAATTATGTTAATGATATTTATTATTGTTGTATTAATTAATTACGTACCACTTATATTAATTATATATTCGTTTGTTAATGTCTACTTTGGTACAGGAATTGGTGGGTTTTTTTAGATATATGCACGCGATCTCTTACAACTGACGATATTCGAAACCTTGCGGCAATATACATGTAATCCTTTACAATCTGGAGAAGATATTTCCACCACAATTCAAATACGAAGAGTCGAAGACCAGCTCGACATGATGACGGAGGGGAACCGCCTTATTATCCGGTCTATGTTCCTAGTATCTTCTCACAGATTGGTCGTCTTAGTGGAAAAGGCAAGAACCAAAGGCTTTCAGCATAGGAGCGAAATCATTTGCATACGTATAGTCTAACAAACTACGAGGAAATTCAAGAATTTGAGAGGTATTATATGTGACCATGCTAAATATTATCTTCTTATATATTTGCTAGCTAGTTAATTAATTATATTATCAATAATTAACGTGTATGCTTTCATTTACACAGGATTTATATGGCACAAATCCTTTACGCATATCCACTAAAAATAGAGGACGAGCTTATCGAGCTCAAGCAAGAAGAGTTTGCACGTTGGTTAAGACATCATGTAAGTGCATGTGTTTTAATTCCCTAGATCTCATGAAATTTAATAAATGTTTTAATTAATTAATTTCCATATTTGTTCATTCAAGTACATACATAGTTGTCTAATGGCCAATCATTTCCCACGTGGTTAGAAGAGATAGTGCGATTCCCCCTAACTGTCGTAAAGTCACATGTGATGTATTGCACACGGGGCTACGCTTTTAAGATTCTTCGGAATGATAGGAGCAGGCCAACTTTTGACTAAGGTGTATCTGTTCAATCTGGTGATCTTTCATACTATGGTGTTCTTCGTGAGATTTTGGATGTTCGTTATCCGGGAATGCTCAACTTGAGATGCGTTGCATTTTTATGCGATTGATACGACCCATTAGTTGGAAGTGGTGTGCGACAAGACCAATTTGGTGTTACATCATTACATAGCAGAAGAAAACTCCAGAAATACGACCCTTTCATCCTTGCTTTGCAAGAAGACCAGGGTCGTATAGGTTTCTTTTATTTGTAGTTTGTTTGAATACCTTATTAATATTTCATTTCTAGGATTTAAAGCTTTCTTGGTATCTAAATCTGAGATCTTTGTAGGTATGCTACATTTCTTATCCTCGAGTGAAAAACAAGCAAGACCCCTGAATTACAGTGACTAAGATAAATCCGAGAGGAAGGCTTTATGGGATTTCAGATCATGAACCTTTGCAACAGAACTCCATTGGTTTAGGTTCAATCGATCACTCCCTCAAAGTCGATCTCGTGGTTGACTTCACCGTAGAAGCAGACGCTCGAGTATTTGAGTATTAAGAGGAAGAAATTAGAGAATTTGGAGAAGATCGTGATTAAGAATCATCAAAATATTCATCAGACTCCTCGAATTCAAAGTAGTACTTTCTTATGTATAATCTCGTATTATTTTAAGAATAATTAATTTGTTTTATTTGAACAAAAAAACATGTAATATATTTGTATGATTTTATCTATATTCCATAGTTATGAAATATTTAATAATTATGCATACAACATTTTTTGGACTTAAAGTCTAAAATAGGGGTTTATGATGTGTTACTCGTTTTAAACATGTTTTCTAATCATCCCTCGGAGAATCCGTCGGAATCCCGTCGGAATCCCGTCGGAAATTTCCGACGGATTTGCGACAGAATGTCTAAAATAAAGGTTTAGGGTATAGGGTTTCATATAAAAAATTGTTCAAAGCATAGATAAACATTTTTTAGTCTATACAATGTATACAACTTGTTTAAGTTTAAAATAACCGTCATTTCAATAAGATTTCTATATGTTATGAAATTTGGTAAAAGTGTTAGTAGAAGTTATTGTGTTGACTTCGTGAATTGTAGATGTTATAAGAACGAAAATTAGGAACGAGTGTAAGACATAGGTGATGGGTGGTTTTACATATTTTGGGGACTTAAAATATATGTAATAGGTTGGTTATACATGTTTTTCGATACACATACCCTAAACCCTAAATATACCCCATTTCCGACGGATCGAATCACTTACCAATAGAATCACATGCAATGGATATTCCATGTCCGTCGGAAATATTTTAAGAGTTCTAACGGATTTCCGACGGATTTAGGGGTTTTTGATCACGCTGGAAGTTGGATCGCCAAAACCAAAAAAAATTTAGCAACCGACGGATCTATCCGTCGGAAATCGATTGATTTAATTTACGAACCGTCTTCTTCTTCTTCATTTCTTCTTCTCTCTTATTACTTTCCCTCTCCGGCGATTCTCCCTCTTCTCCTCCGGCGGCGATTCTCCTGTCTCTCCCTCCGGCGGCGATTCTCCTCTCTCTTTTCTCCTTCTTCTCTCCGGCAGCTTCTCCTTCTTCCTCTTCCGCGATTCTCATGGATAATAGGTAACTTCTTCTTCATTTTTTTTGTTATGTGATTGTTGATTTTATTTGTTAAGGATTGTTAGGTTTGTTAGTTTTTAGAATTAGATTTGGAATTAGATTTGTTAGGGTTTAATTAGATTATTAGATTTGTTAGTTTTTAGAATTAGATTTGGAATTAGATTTGTTAAGGTTTAATTAGATTGTTAGATTTGTTAGTTTTTAGATTTAGGATTGAATTTGTTAGATTTTAGATTTTAAAAAACGTTTTGTAATTTAAGGTTTTTTTATTTTACAAAAACGTTTTCTTAGATTTGTTAGTTTTTATAATTTAGAAATTATAATTATATAAAAAACATGCAAGGAATTCTCAAGAGACAACTTCGAAAAATGTTCGGTTCCAATGTGTTTGTTTCTGAAGTTCCTGGTGCGGTTTTCTTTGGGTTTTTCTTATAAACCTCAAAAAGCTTCATCATCTTCTTACCCACATTATCTAACCTCGATTTACTAGTGGATGCATCTAAGGTAGTGAAGCAATACTCTAGAACAGTAAACTTCATCCTAGGATAAAAAACAGCCGCTATAGCAAGTATGTCGCTATAATCATCCCAATACTTGTAAAACTTCACCTTCATATTTTCCACCATCTCACAAATAACTTCATCATCAGATTCCTCATGAGCTCTCAACCAAATTTCGATACTCCAAACTTGCATGAAATACAAATTAGCAGTCGGATAAGATGAGCCAGAGATCAAATTTGTGATTTCTGCAAATGGGGTTAATAACTCACAAATCAACTCTTCTCTTGCCCACTCTAAATCTGATGGATAAGTTTGATAACTTGTATCTACCTCTGCAAGATGGCGAAATGCTTCTTTATACATGATGGCTCTAGAGAGCATCAGATGAGTAGAATTCCATCGGGTTGTTACATCTAAAACCAGTCCTGCCTTACCTTCAGTTTCCACACAAGTTTGCCACGATTGTAATCTAGACTCATTCACCTTCACAAACTTTACACAAAGCTCCAAAGCTCCATCAATCACGTTTAGCCCATTTTGCACAATCAAATTCAGAATATGTGATGCACATCTTACGTGAAAGAACTCTCCATTGCACACCAAGTCTTTTCGAAGTTGTCTCTTGAGAATTCCTTGCATGTTTTCATTTGATGAAGCATTATCCACTGTAATTGTAAAAACTCTCTTCTCTAAGCCCCATTCTTTCAACAACTGCATAACCTTCATGGCTATAGCAGCACCAGTATGTGGAGGAGGAAAAGCACAAAATGAAAATATCTTACTCTTCAAATTCCAGCCACTGTCAATATAGTGTGCAATCAAGCAGATGTAACCTCTATCGTGACTGCTCTCCAAAGATCAGTTGTAAAGCAAAACCTACCGGGAACTTCATTCAAGATCTCCCTAAGTTTCTTTTTCTCTTTCTCAAAGATCTTTAGACAATCGGCTGCTTCAGTATTCCTACTCCATTCCTCTATACTAGAATTAGCATAGAGAAAAGCCTCTCTAATCCTTTTGTACTCAACAAATGAATAAGGCAGGTCATGCTCAATGATTGCTACTGCAATCATTTCCCTAAACACCATCATATCTAACTTCCTATTTCCATACAAATGAGTACTTCCAGGATTCTTTGAGCATACTTTCATGTGACGCAGCAAAGTAGTGGTTCCACTTCTACGTAGATCTATGCAATAGCTATGGTTGCAATAGTTGCATCTAACATCATTCCTACCATCAGGCAATTTATCTCCAATGATTTTAAAATTCCGCCAACACTTTGAACGCTTACGTTTATTACCTCTCATCATGTTCTCCGTTGTACTCGTTAGTGAATCAATTTCTACCGGATTCTCTTCATCTTGATCCATCATCTCATCTCCACTTATATAGTCATCATCGTTGAGGTTTAGAGTATCCTCGTTATCCATCTGAAACAATAACACATATATTATGACTATTATGACACTACAAGAAAACAGCCGATTCCTGACGGCCATATCGGTCGGGAAACCGTCGGGAAACGGCTTTCCGGACCGATTTCCGACCAATTTGTCTCGTCGGAACTAGAGCGTCGGGAATCAAAATCCGTCGGAAATTGGTCGGAAATTTCCGACCAATTTCCTACCACCATATTTCTCGACCGGATTCTGACGAATATTAATAGTCGGGGAGTTCCCGACGATTTCCAGACGGGCCAAATTCCCGTCTAATTCCCGAAAATATTCCGACTTAATCCCGAGGACAAAATTCCGACCTATTCCGGACCGGATAATTTCCGACCAATTCTGGACCAGATAATTTTCGACCAATTCCGGACCGGATAATTTCCGACTAAATCTGGACCGGATATTTCCGACCAATTTCCGACGGGTTATTAAAAAACAGTATTTTTAAAATTCTTTAAATTAATGATTTTTAAAAATTAAATTAAATTAAATTAAATTAATAATTCAGAAAAGAAAATTAAAATTAAAATATAATAATTGTTTTGAAATAAAATAAAATTGTTTTGAAATTACAAAAACATTAAAATTAAATTCCCGATCCCGATCTTGTTCCCGTTTCCCTTCTTCCCCTTCCCGTGCCCGGGAAATCCGAGAACTTCGCTTTCATCCAGTCCGACATGGTAGCGATTTCCGACCTTGCCTCGGTAAGATGTAGTTCGGTGTCCGCATTCGCCACCTCCAAAGCTGTTACTTTTGACTTCAGCTCTTCATTCTGCTGGACGAGATCTTCAGAGAAATAAGGAGAACCCGAAGCCCCGGCTTCCATAACCGGACCTTACCCAAACCACCGCGACGCCGCCCTTTTTTATCAAGGGATCCTGAATAACCTCGGTTGTCTTGTTCGTGTGGCACGTCTTCGTCAAGTCCAAGTGATTCGGACGCACACCTCCGGCCTCATTTGTCTAAAAAAACAAATAAATTTAAATATTAATAAATTATTTAACAATTAAATATAGAAAACAATGTAAAAAATAAAAAATTACCATTTGTATTTCTCGGGTCCGGAAG